>CATIWM010394011.1:0-10041 GCA_949671775.1 Mallotus repandus
ACCACATAAGTAAATCTCTCCAAATAGGCCACCCATCTTGCATGGCGAGGTGACACCTTATCTTGCTTGTGGAGGTGCCTCAACGAATCATGATCTGTGTATAGAATGAACTCCCTATGGAATAGATAATGCCTCCAATACCTAACTGCCTGTACCACAGCATAAAACTCAATATCATAAGTACTATAATTGAGTTTTGAGTTAGATAATTTCTCACTGAAGAATGCCACAGGTCTGCTATTCTGGCTCAACACTACTCCAATCCCAACCTTAGAAGCATCAGTATGCAGTTCGAAAGGTTATGAGAAATTAGGTAGCACTAAAATGGGTGCAGATGTAAGGCGATCCTTAATCAATTGGAAAGCCGATTCTGCCTCCTTTGTCCAGCAAAATGAGTTACCCTTCATACAATCCGTAATTGGGGCCATAATGCTGCTGAAATTGGCAATAAAACACCTATAGAAGGATGCAAGGCCATGGAAACTCCGGACCTCAGTTAAAGTCATGGGCATAGGCCATTCCCTAACTGCTTGCACCTTGGCCTCATCAACCTCCAATCCATCACCTGAAATCATATACCCCAAAAACAACACTTTGGGAGACATAAACACACACTTCTTCTTGGCAGCATAAAACTTCTCTTTGCGTAGTACACCAAGAACCTTCTGAACGTGCTGTAAGTGCTCTTTTTTGCTAGCAGTATAAATCAAAATATCATCAAAGTAAACAACAACGAATCTAACAATAAAAGGCCTTAACAACTGATTCATCACTCGCATGAAAGTGCTAAGGGCATTAGACAGGCCAAAAGGCATCACCAGCCATTCATACAACCCCTCCCTAGTCTTAAATGCAGTTTTCCATTCATCCCCAGGCCTAATTCGAATCTGACAATATCCACTTTTCAGGTCTAGCTTACTAAACACAGTGGAACCACTAATCTGGTCAAGCAAATCATCAAGGCGAGGAATGGGGAATCGATACCTGATTGTGATTTTGTTAATTGCTCGATTGTCCACACACATCTGCCACATCCCATCTTTCTTTGGGATCAATAGGGCAGGTACTGCACAAGGACTCATGCTCTCTCTAATATGGCCTTTAGACAGTAACTCCTCAACCTGCCTACGCAGCTCCTCGTGTTCCCGTGGGCTCATCCTGTGGTGTGGCCGATTTGGCAATGCTGCTCCAGGCTCTAAATCAATGTGATGCTGAATATCACGTAGAGGAGGTAACCCATCTGGCAGCTCCTCAGGGAACACATCATCGAATTCAGTAAGCAGTGGAATTACTTCACTCAGCATACTGCCGTATTCTGCCACTTCCTTGCCCACCAACATATACCCTACCTCTGCATCTTTCAACTCCCTCTCAAATTCTGCCATGGACAAAAGAGTTATGGCTTTACCCATGTCTGTGGGAATGGTTTTCTCCAACACCTGTTTACTAGGAATCAAAACAATTTTAAGCCCTTCAAAGGAAAAACTAAAAGTATTTGTTCTCCCATTATGATTCACCTCCCTTCATACTGCCATGGCCTACCTAACAGCAGATGGAAAGCATCCATAGCAACAACATCACACCACACACTGTCTTTATACTTCGTCTCAACAGAAAAGGCCACTAAGGCTCGCTTGGACACTACAACCTCACCACCCTTTTTAAGCCAAGCTAGCTTGTAAGGTTTTGCATGATTCTCAGTCTGAATATCCAATTTTTTTACAGCCTCAACAGATACTAAATTTTCACAGCTACCACCATCAATGAAAAAATGGCATACCTTGTCTTTAATGGTGCAAGTGGACTGGAAAATGTTGCTTCGCAACCAATGCTCCTCTGTACTCGCCTTTGGCATAAAGCAAGAATGCCTAACCACCAGGACAGCTCTCACATCTCCCTCCAGGTGCACCTCATCAGCTGCCTCTTCTCTATCATACACTAGTTCATATTCCAGTTCTAGTTTGTCTTCCTCATGGTCATCTGTGTCCACAAACAATGTTTTTGCAGCAGTTTTCTTGCATTCAAACTTTCGATGCCCAGCCTCTCCACACCCAAAACATTTCAGGCCACTGGTTCTACTAGACTGCCCAATGTTGCCACTGCTTGTTGGAGCCTTCTTTACTCCACTGCTATTGCTTGCTCCTGATCCCTCAGTGACAGTATTAGGTCTCCGTTTCAACTACTTTTCCACCACCAAAGCCCGTTGATGGGCAGAAGACACAGAAACAGGATCAAACATGTTGATAGTATCCTGAATCTGCTAATTCAGGCCTCCAATATAGCGAGATACCAGCTGATCCTCTGTCTCCTGGATTTTATTCTTGGCTATCAATTGGTAGAATTCTGTGGTGTATTCATCAACTGAACGCAGGCCCTGATGCAAATTCTGCAACCTTTGGTACATCAATCTCTAAAAATTGTAAGGTAAAAAGGTTGAACGCATGTGCTTCTTCATCTTTTCCCAGGAAACAATTTTCTCTTTCCCAATCCTGGTTCTTGTCAATTTCAGTTACTGCCACCATGCCATAGCCCTACCACGCAACCTTGTTGCCACCAAGGGCACATGTTTATTTTCAGGGACATCCTTGAAATCTAGAATTTCCTCAACCGTAGCAAGCTAATCAAGAAAATCTTCAGGGCGCAGGCTGCCATGGAATTCTGGAATTTCAGTGTGCATACCAGCCTCCTATCGTCTACAATCATCATTATTCGCAGCAGCCCTAGGACGCCTGTGTTGTACCTCTTCCTCATACTCCTCTTCTTCCTCATCTACCTCTTCAGCTGCAGGTGGCCTACGATGATTCTGGTTACCCAAAATTGTGGCCATCCGATTTGTCAACTATTCGACAACTCGGTCCATTCATTCGTCAATCATCTCCTGAAGCCGTTGCTCTATGTCCCTCTCATACACCTCCTACACACACTGGTTTCTCCTAGGTAGCATGATCTTTGGATCGATGCCCTGATACCACCTGATGTAGCGGAAGGTAAATAATTACAAAAATCATTGATTCTTAAGAATACCGATTCGCAACCTTCAAACCCCTATTGATTCTATCGAATTCTAGGGAATTTGGGAAAAACAAAGTCTATAAT
Organism: Mallotus repandus; assembly: GCA_949671775.1. Classification (NCBI taxonomy): domain Eukaryota; kingdom Viridiplantae; phylum Streptophyta; class Magnoliopsida; order Malpighiales; family Euphorbiaceae; genus Mallotus; species Mallotus repandus. Next base: position 3,097 of record CATIWM010394011.1, read on the forward strand.
TTATTAGAAATCAAAAGCCGTCCAAAACAAGGCGAAAATAAGCTTATATACCAAAAGTAAACCCTAAATAAACTCCTAATAAAAATAGGTAAAATTACTAAAATAGAAAAACAGCAATTAGAAGGCCTATACGTGCGAATTTGGCCAAAATCCATAGGGCATCACAAGAAAAGCTAGTGACTTTGAATCAGTGGCCCATTTCCACCCAAAATAGCCACCAAAAACACTGAATCCGACACTCGGAACTTTGCTTTATTTATGAAACTGCCACTACCGAACTTTGTCCAATTTGTCTAAGAACTCCAAAGCTTGCTCTTGGATCGCATCACCCTTAGAGACATAACCAATGGCTGCATGTCAACTAGTATTTTAAACTATCTGCACAGCTTTATTATTTACTAAGCAATGTTCTTTCATGATTGTGTTTGTGTTTGTTCAAATTCTCAATACTCGGACTTTTGGTGATCTATTTTTAGGACCACATTTTAACCCTGCTAGAAAAAGCATGGTGCTCCTAAGGATGAGAATTGTCATGCTGGTGATCTTGGAAATATTACTATTGGTGAAGATGGTATGCTTTGTTGTATTCATGCGATTGCAATTTATTTTCCCTTGTGAGATTATTAGTAATGTTATCTCCTGTCAGTCAAAAAGATGGTGTCTTGTTATGTTATGTTGATCATATTTCTAATCTTCTTTTAGTGATTGATATTATTCTGAGTGAGTAATGCTTATGTATATTTTGCGGTGCAGGCACTGCTACTTTCACAATTGTTGATAAGCAAATTCCTCTTTCTAGACCATAGTCTATTGTGGGAAGGGCAGTCATTGTTCATGAGAAATGTATGTAGCAATAAAAGAATACAAAATTAATAAATTCAATATACATGTAGTAGTTGGTATTGATTCCCCATCTATGAAGCAAATTTCATATGGGAGAAGCCACTTTGGGTTACTCATCCTCATATTGATTCAAGGAATGTTTTTGCCATGATGTATACAAGAAAAGTCGATAAATAATTGAAGCATTTGTTTCTTTAGAAGAAAAGGAGATGGATGTGTTTGAGACCGATGAGGAGGAGCTCCTAGCATTTGCAAAGCATGAGATGCTAAGTTTTAGAACTCTTTAGTTATTGTCTTCAAAAAAAAAGTATCTAACGACAAAAAGGTTCAATTTTAACAGAAGTTAACTCGAGGATATAATGTTTATAAAAATTGAAGTTTGAGGCCTAATTAAATGCAATAAAAAAATAAGGACCTATTGAAATAAAGTTGATAAGTCGAGGGACTTAAAAATGGTTTCAACCCTAATGTAAACTATCTCTATATATGTCAATATAGAAGTAACTATCTCCGCTGAGACTCAGCTATTGCAAATTTGAGAGATTTCCAAGTTGATAAGGAATCAATCCTCCAAACCCTACTCTGTAGAGGCTAAGGTATCTTAAACTTATCATGGAGCCAAGGAATTTGGGGATTGGAATTCCTCCAAAAAATTGTAGCTGAGATCTAGATATTTCAAATGCTTCAAGTAAACCAAAGATGGATTGATCTTACCACTAAGTGTCATTCTCTTTTGGTATTCTCTGTAATGAGCAGAATAATTAGCATTGGCATAATATTCATCTTCAGAGAGACTTCTGAGACGAAGCTCGAGGACATCTCCAGTGAAGTTATGGCAGATGCTAATAGGTTGGAAGGATCGGTGAGATCATGATTGAACTTCAAAAGAGCTTCTCTTTCACTATAAATGTAGATGCCAGTACTGTTAAGCTTCCATAGCAAAGGAAGAAAAACGGGTTAATTGTTTAAATTGTTACTAAATTTTAGTTAGTTTTTCAAAAATGCCACTTAACTTAAATTTGTAACATTTTGGTCACTAAACTTTGATTTTTGTTTCAAACATAGTCTATTTTTAAGATTTTAAGTCTTAAAGTTTGTTTGTGTGAAAAATTGCATTATTAGTTAGGTATTTTATTTTGTTATTTAGTAGCTTTTATGTTTTAGTTTATTTTGTTAGTTTTTGGTTTAATTTTTATTTTATTTTTTTTAGGTTGGTTGGGACTCATAATGAATAAATTTGGATGAAAAAGTTACGTTTTGGATGAGAGGATTTGGCTATTATCACAGGAGACTTGAGGTTTCAGCTTTTGAAAACTAAAATAGTATGAAGACCAGGTTGCCATCGTAGCTAAGGCTGCCATCATAGCCAAGAGGAGTTGTACTTATTAGTGTGTCCATTTTTATAGGAAAGCCTACAAAGGAATTCCAAAAAGTCAAGGAATAGGGCGACATGGTTTGACGCACACCTGTGTCGTTGTCTGTGCAATCTACTGGAATGCAAGCTTTATGTCGCATAGATGCAACATGGGTGTGTTGCAGGTGGCGCATCTTTCTGTTCGAATTAAAGAAGTTTCAAAAGTATGACACGGTTTTAAACACAACTGTATTATAAGTTGTGCAATATTTTGGAATTTGAACCCAAACTCAAGCATGGTTGTGCTAAAATTCGTGCCAAAAAGTTTATTGTGACACCAATTACACACGACCGTATGGTGGGTGTGTCGAAGAAAAAGGAGATTTTTCCTAAGCAAAAAAGGAAGAGGAATTGAAGGGCTAAAAGTTCTCCTATTAGGTTTTCCTATAAAAGGGAGGCTAAGAGGTATTTGGTAGATTCATTCTACATTCTAAAAGCCACAAATAAGAGCTTGAGAAGAGGAACAACGGTTTGAAGATTGAAGTGGCGCTTAAACAAGTTTTTTCTATTCTTTGTCTTCGCTCTCTTGTTATTGATTTTATTGTTTGTAGAATTATGTGTGGCTAAACTCTTTTTAGGGTTTAGGGTAGGAGTAGCTATTCCATTATGTGATTGAACATAAAGTTTTATAAATTTTATTTTCAGTTAATTCTATGAGTTGCACTTAATGTATGCTTTCATTCTTGACCAGCTTGTTTGCATGTTTATGGGTAAATTAACCAACGAGAGTTAGGGGAATTTATCAGCTTAAGACTCATGGGACGTAGACCACTCGACCACAAGAGTAGGTGAGCTCTACCGGGAACCATGACAGTAGGCAGAGTCTACAGTGGTAAATTAATTGTTAAGAAACTTAATGAGTTTATATTAACTTCTTAACAATGAGAATAGGTTAAACTTTAATCTTTACATGCTTAATTGAACTCAAGAGAGTCTTTAGGTATTTTAGAATAATTATCCTTAACTGTGATCAAGGTGTGTAATAATTATCTTTTCATGATTTGATTGGAATAGTGAAGCTAAACCTAAGCTCTCTGTTTTAACTATTTAATTTTCTCTTAGTTTAATTTATTTAGATTTATATTTTATTTGCAAAATTACTTTGTTTGATTTGCTAGCTAAGAACATAATTAGAAAAATTGGTAGTCAATATTCAATCCTCGTGGGAATGATATCTTTTGTACTATAATTCATGATCAGTGCGCTTGCGGGTTTTGAACATAACAAGTTTTTAGCATCGTTGTCGGGGATTGCCAATATTGACATTAATTTAATTTTTACTTTTCTTAGACTAGCATTTTATTTTATTTCATTTTCTTTCTAATATTGATAAGTAATTTTTCATGGATAATGGTAGATTTTCTTATCAATTTTGAAGAGCTAATGCATGTGATCCTATATTTAATGTAGAATATATGCCATTTAATTATTTTTCATCTTCTTTTCAGATTTGTAGTTGGTGTGGAGAGAACCACAATGCGGCATATTGCCCATATTATTCATATTCACCTCCACAACCTCACTACAACCCATCTTGGAGTAATTATGTGGATCATACTTGGAGTTATCAACAAGAGGAGGCTAAGAGAGCTAAAGAACAATCATTAATGATCAAGATGGAGCAAATCATGTTTGAAATGGTTGCACAAACAAAAGCTTTGGTTGCACCAACAGAAGATCTAAGGAATAATCGCTCGCTAATAGATCAATTTGCAGAAATTCAAAGTGCAAGCTTCCAAAAACTTCAAGTATGTGCTCCCATTAACTGTTTAATAGAGCAAACACAAAGAGAAAGTGTGTGGGATTATGAGAATACTTTGAGTTAAGGTGATGAAGTCACTTTTGAGTTGTGTCACAATGAGCAAGAAGAATTGATCACCAAGAAAATTAAAGAGGTCTTCAAGAGTAAGAAAGAGTTTATAGACATCAAGGATGACGAGGTACAAAGTCACTCAACTTAATTTCAAGATGAGTTGGATGAGAAAATCATAACAATTCTTAAAGCTACATGGGAAGAAGATGAAGATGAGCCGTCTACAAATACCATTGCATATGTTCCACAGCTTATTACGGTTATATATGAGGAATCCATGAAAGGTGTCATCAGAGAACCCACATGAGAAGCCTTACATTCTTCAAGTAATTCTAGAACCAAAGATTTGGCATGTGGAGTCTGTACTTTATTACCTGGGCATAAGGGAGCCTAGTAAAAGAAAGAAAATGAAGATGCTTCCAAGAACACTTCCTCATGTTCGGTTGCACCCATGATATTACATATTCAAGGGTCAAGCTAATGACCTAAAATTAGCGCTTGTTGGGAGGCAACCCAATGTTTTTTTATTTATTTCTTTTGTTTAAGTTTATTTTTAGTTTGGTTTTCTCTTTTATTTTCTTAATTTTTGTTATTTTTTTAAGGTCATCTAACATTTGGAATGAGCAAAAAAGAAAGAAAATGCTTACTAGGGAAGTCCTTTTTTTCTTTTTATTTTTCTAATTCTAATATTTTTGTCATTGAGGACAATGCCACAGATAAGTGTGGGGGAGGATGTCAAATGTTAGGATAATGTTTCTATGTTTTATGTTTGTGTATTTTATGTTTATTTTTGCATGCGTGTTAGTTAAATTAAGAAAATAAAAAAATAAAAAAAACTAATGAGATTCATTAAACTTTCAACTCGATTTCTCCACATTTCTTGAGATGCTTGTCCTTAAAACTTTTTGCTTTGGTTTTATACAAAATTGATGCTCAATTACAATTAAAGAAAAATAGTGGATAAGTGTGCATTTTCAATTCAATTATCGAATTATTGAATGGTTTATTAATTAAGATGGTTGTACATGGTCATTATGAATGAAAATTTTAGTTTTTATAACCTAAGCATCAACTTAGAGATTGAATTTGAGCATGACTTTGGGAAAGAATGCATTTTGGTTTGTAATTCAAAGAAAAAAAATCTCTTAATTCTTTAGTAAGAGCAGTGCTTAGGTTTGAATTCTTACATGCTCTGAATCTACTCCAATGCTCTAATTAGAGTATAAGTATCTAAATGACCCACTTGGCAGTATCCACGCTCAGTGATACGGAAACAATGGGGGATAACTAAGAGTGGGAAGAATTGAATTGAGAGAATAAAAAAATAGTGAGATGGAGCATAAAATGCACTCACCAAAGCCAAAGGGAAAGAAAAGAAAAGATGTTATGAAATGGAGCATAAAAGGCATTCATAACCAAAATTTTGTGAAAAAAAAAAAAAGTTGTAGACCTTAATGTTTCTCTTTTAAAGTTATGTTCATTAGATTTCAAAGAGTTATGTGCTTGGATTATGATTTGTAAATTGTTCATATATGATGAATTTTTGTACAATTATTTTCTTTAGTAAACAAGTTTCAGTCTCGGTGTTATCTGTTTGCATGTCTTAGAAGCTATAATTCTTTGGTTGTAGTTGAGCTGGTCTTTAAATTTCAAATTTGATTTTTGCTTAAGGATAAGCAAAGCTTAATTATGGAGGAATTTGATGTGTGCAATATTTACATATGTTTAGAGTATAATTTTAATGGATTTTGAATTAATAAATGATATTAATTGGGTAGATTTTATGTTAATTAGGAAATATTTTTAGTTTAGAGTTTTAATTAGGATTTTATTGTTTTTAGTTTAATTTTAGTCTAATTAGGAGTTTTATTTAAGTACTTATTAGTGTTTCCCTTTTTGTAGGAAAGCTTAAAAAGGAATTCCAAAAAGTCAAGGAATAGGGCAACATGGTTTGATGCACACCTATGTCGTTGTCCATGCAATCTACTAGAATGCAAGCTTTATGTCGCACGGGTACAAGATCGGTGTTTGCTGGTGGTGCATCTTTCTATTCGAATTGAAGAAGTTTTTAAAGTGCGACACAACTGTGTTATAAGTTGTGCAACCTTCTGGAATCTGAACCTGAACTCAAGCACAGTTGTGCTAAAATCTATGCCGAAAAGTTTAACGTGACGCCAGTTACACATGGTCGTGTGGTGAGTGTGTCGAAGAATATTTTTCCTAAGCGAAAAAGGAAGAGGAATTGAAGGGCTGAAAGGTCTCCTATTAGGTTTTCCTATAAAAGGGAGGCTAAGAGTTGTTTGGGAGATTCAATCTACATTCTAAAAGCTACAAACCAGAGCTTGAGAAGGGGAACAAGGGTTTGAAGATTGAAGCAGCGCTTAAATGAGTTTTATCTATTCTTCTTCTTCGGTCTCTTGTTATTGATTTTATTGTTTATAGAATTATGTGTGGCTAAACTCTTTTTAGGGTTTAGGGTAGGAGTAGCTATTCCATGATGTGATTGAACACAAAGTTTTATTAATTTGATTTTCAGTTAATTCTATGAGTTGCATTTAATGTATGCTTTCATTCTTAGCTAGCTTGTTTGCATGTTTATGGGTAAATTAACCAATAAGAGTTAGGGGAATTTATTAGCTTAAGACTCATAGGACTTAGACCACTCGACCACGAGAGCAGGCGAGCTCTACAAGGAACCATAATAATATTAATAAAGTGACATTCATAAAAATTCATTTGTAAAGGTATGTTCATCTAAATATATGTATAATATGAAATACATGTTGTGAATATAAAAAATATTTAATATTTCTCAAGAACTATTTATAAGGAAACCTTAATATGTTAATAATATGAATTCAACATTATTTATACA
>CATIWM010394141.1:0-17553 GCA_949671775.1 Mallotus repandus
AAAATGAAAAAAACCCAAAAAAACAAGAAATAACGAAAAAAAAAGATGAAACAAAGATGAAGAAGAAATCGACCAGCAAGTATGAAGGCGTGGAGAAGAAATTGCAAAAAGAAGATGAAGAAGGAGGGTGGCAAGGAGTCACAAAAAGAAGATGAGAAAAAAAAAATGAAGAAAAGAAGACGTCGCTGGAGGGTGAGAGACGTTTTTTGGGCACGCATATAATTTTAAAAAAAGATAGGGCATAACGTGTTGGAAAATTCAATTAGAAGCAATTATTGAAATCAAATATATATTAATCTCTTATTTGGTTAAATTTTATTAATGAATTCATTTTATTTTCAAATGAAAATGAATTTTAAATTTACTTAAATCAAATATATTTCATTAATAAAAATTAATTTAATTTTAAATAATTTCATAAAATTAAAAAGTTAGAATTTGAAATAAATTTTATAAAATTTTCATTTAAATTAAACTTACTTGAATTTCTAAATAAATTCAACAAAATTTCATAAAATTCATTTAAACCACACAAATTTTAAATTTGATATAATATAGCAACTTAAAATTAAAAACTAATCTATCAGTGATATAAAATTTTACTGAATTTTTTCGTGAGAATAATTTATAGTAAAAAGTAACCTGATCAAAGTTTTATCATATTAAATTTTTTAAAACTCACGAAAGTCTGAGCAGAGATTAGTCTTTCTATTCCTGTAAATCAATTCTGAAGCTAAACAAGGACCCGTTGCTCGTGAAGTCGAATACCAATAGCCTATAAAAGTTTGCTGCACAAAAAGCATGCTTGATACACACTTCCTATAATCTTTACCTCAGACAAGAATTCCTTTCAGCCTTAGCCTAAACCATCGCACCCACACGGCAATTTTTTGTCCATTTTGCAACCTTAATTCGAAAATTGATCTAAATGCTCCTTGCCCAATCTTTTTATTGAAATCTTTGGTGGCCTTTTTCAGTGCTTTGTAGGTAAACCTTATATGGAATTCAGATAGTTGATCTTTGGTGGACCCAACGAAAGGAACAAAATTAAGGAACATGCACACATCTTAGTCCACAAAATTATGAACTTCTGGAATAAGGAGTCTGTTTATACAATTTTGTTGCAGAAAAAAAAAAGAGTTATCCACAATAAAAATGTGATAAGTCCTTGGAAGAAAAAAAAAGTTAATTAATAGGATAATTTCAGAATCAATTTCAAGGAAGAAGTCCTACAAGTCTTCTTGACGTACTTATATTTAGAGTTACAAATTAAAACAGTCAAATATTTGATCAACAATTATTGAAATTAATTTGATTTTATTTAAATTTTTTTTTGAATTCGAACTCTGGTAATATAGAATTGTGTTAAAATAATTGTTGAAAATTTTTACCACTTTATTGAATTATCAAAATTATTTAATTCTAAATAACTGTAATTTAGAAAAAACATAATCAAATCTTTTGAAAGTATTAAAAATAAAATACTTCTCTTTTTTTTAGAAAAAATTTCTTAATTTTTTAAAGTGTTTTTTTTTTTTTGAGAAATAAGGTGTTATATCAATAGCTAGTATTCATTAATTTTTTTAAAAAAAACAAATACCAGTATTTTTTTCTAAAACGACTAAATAATTTAGAATTCCATTTGAAATATGAAGACTGCTATAGGTTAGGTAATTATTTTCTTGATAGTACAAAGCATAAATGAATTTAGAAATTAATTAATCTATTGAGTGAATGGTCCAATCAACTTCTTTTTAAGAACATTATAAGGTATAAAATTTAAATTTTTCTAATCTTTATTCATGGAATCAAATTTTATTTAATTTCAAAGAAAAGAGAAATATCATTTATTATGTGGTTGACTTTTTTATAAATAAAAAAAATCAACTAAAAAGAAACTAAACAATTCGAGTGTATAAAATGGATATGATTTAAACAATCAGCAAATTTCAAGGAAAACGAATACATAACATGAAGATGGGAAGAAAAGCAAATTCAACTAGACAAATATGCAAAATCTTGTCCTATTAAAACTTTTGTTACAATTACCATTCACACTTGTACACACTTCTTTGGCCCTTTAGCTAACTAAAGTTGTTTGCTGAACTAAATCATAACTAAGCGTATTGTAAGCAAAAATCCATGAATTTGATCACCTCGGTCCCGATAGAATGGATGGCAATGGAGCAGTAGTTCCCAACTCATCATTTCTTAACGCTGTCATTGTCGTTGGATTGTGGATGTCGTAGTCTATATCAGTTGCCATATCCATTATACCCTCTAAAACCTTGACTACAATTGACATCGAAGGTCTCTTGGTGTAATCACTTTGCAGACACCAAATTGCTACTCTCATCATCTCCACAACTTCAGACTTGTGCAGTTTCATATCTTCACTGGTCTTGTCAACCATATCAATCAGTTGACCCTCCTCTGCTCTTTTCATGAAAATTGGGAGCAAATGCATCAACTCTTGGGGCTGCAACCTATCCAAGTTCTTCCTTCCGCATACTATTTCCATCACTACGACGCCAAAGCTGTAGACATCTGCCTTCTCTGTGATTACTGAGTTAAACCATTCAGGAGCCAAATACCCTGGAGTTCCTCTCATTGTTGTCACCACTTGGCTTTGATCTCTATCAATCAACTTAGACAAGCCAAAATCTGATATCTTTGCGCACATATCTAAATCCAGTAGTATGTTTTGAGGTTTGATATCCAGGTGGACTATTCTTTGTCTGCAATCTTCATGGAGATAGGCGAGCCCCTTTGCTATATCTTGGATAATGGCTCTTCTAGCATGCCATTCTAGAGGAGGTTGCAGTGATTCCTTTACAAAAATCCATTTGTCCAAGGACCCATTACACATGAACTCGTACACTAACAGTCTATGAAATTTTTCAGCACAGAAGCCAATCAATCTAACGAGATTGTTATGGTTGATGTTTCCTATGGTCTTGACCTCTGCCAAGAATTCCTTCTTCCCTTGGCCCAAAGCATCCAGTCGCTTCACAGCAATTTTCTCTCCATTTGGCAAACTTCCTTGAAAAACTGATCCAAAGCCGCCACAGCCAAGCCTTTTCTGAAAATCCTCAGTTGCAACCTTTAGTTCTTCATAGGTAAATCTGATAGGCAATCCTGATAGTTCATCTAGGTCATCCTCCATTCTTTCCCCTGAATCCCTTTTTCTCCGCACAGCAGTCAAAAAGAACCAGGCTATCAAACACAAAACAAAGAATGCTCCTACAGCCGATCCTGCGATTATTACAGTGCGGATAGATGTTGATGTTGGTGAACTTGTTTGATTTGGTGAACTTGTTGGATTAGCAATTGGACTTGCATTGGAACCTTTTCCATTCGCAGTTTCATTATAAATTTTTATGAAGGCTTGTGACTGATAATCAAACAATTGAGTTCTTCTATTTATGAGTGAAAGAAGTGGTGATGGTAAAAGACAATCCCCCAATGGAGAAGTATAATTGTGCTGAAACAGAGCAACAGTGCACGAGCAGTTTCTCAAGCATGCCTCCTTACAGCTCTCCATGTCTGTTCCTTTCAGCATTGGAACTTCATTATCATAACTCGAAGAGTAGACATCTTCATAGGGTAGTAGAGAATAGGAAAAGGTATTTTCACAGGTTGGATTAATTTGTGAGCATCCGAATTTGCCATGGCTATTTGTGTCATTATCTTTAACAAATCCTAGGAGACATACGCAGGAGTCACTTGAGCACAGCCCGTAACTACCACAAGAATTTGGATAAAGACACGCACTTATGTAATTTTTAAACAAATCAAGTGGCTGAACACTATCGTTAAAAACTCTGATCATGATATGCCCATCAGGATCCAATTTCATATAAGAAATAGTTGAATTGAAGTCTATGTCTGTAATATCTGCTCTTAATATAGATATAAAATCTTCAAACGACCACGTCGAGGAGAAGTCTGTACTCATAATATTGGTAAAGGTGATGTACCTTAGAGGAACATTAACTAGGTAAAAAGCAGACAGGCCTTCAGAGGTTACATTAAAAGAGTAGCTTCCCTCGGACATATTCAATTCAGAGATGCTAGCGATCAGGCTTTGCCCAGGCATCAGTTTCTGTTGTAGAAGCAGTGTATCTGTCGGATGATCAAAAGACTGCCACACAGTCTCATTATTGAGATCATACAGTACAAGGTTTCCTGTTCTCCTCAACTCCATACCCACAACAGACTTATTAGATGTGTTTGTAGACCAAACAAGAACTCCATCTGCATCTTTCAGCACTAAATTTCCATCTGAAAGTAACTGCAAAGTTGCATTCTTGCCTACAGGCCTGTTTCTATTTGCTAGCCACACCGTGTAATTGAAAGACCCGGTTTGTTTTCCTGAATTAAAATCTATCAGTATTTCGGCAAAGCCAATCGCAAAAAAGAAAGAATCTTCCTTCTCTTCATTAGAGTAAAATCCACAAGCATAACCAAGGCCATAGCCAGCATTCTGATTCTCATTGAAGAGGATTATTTGATGGTAGCCGGGTGTTGAAAGATTATTGGTCCAAGATGTAGATAATTTTGCCGTTGGTAAGAAATGAATTTGGGCTTGCAGGAAGCATGCAAGAGACAATATGATAAATAGTTGCAGAGTACTCCGTGTACCCATGGGTGTTCTTCTGAAGGAATTTTTTTTTTTTTTTTTTTTTGAACTGATTTCTGGAAAGGAATGAATAAGGGATGCTATGGTGCAGCTTTTGGGGTAATAAACTCTCTTAGAGGTCTTTTCACTTAAAAATTTGTGATTTTTTCATCATATTTAAAGTTGTGTTTTAATATGCATATATTATATGAGCATTCTATTAATAAAGAATATATTGTAATTAATTTATTTTTTAATATTCTATTAATAAATATTATTGAAAATACATAATATAATATTAAAATAATGTAAATATTTAATAATTAAATTATTTATTAAATAATATAACATTCAATTAATCGCAATTTATAATTTTTTAAAGTTGTTCAAGATAATAAAACTCATGCTAAAGATTAAATAGCATAGTAGCATTACTTCTTCGTTTAATTCTTACCTTCTACCCTTTCAGTACAAAGAATAATAATAATAATAATAAATTGGAATAACCCTGAAAAGCCAAGTAAGCAAGATTTTGTTTAGTAGTTGTAAAGTCACAATCTGTTTTGTAATAAGTTTATCTCTAACGTGTGGATTAGTTCTCAGAGCATCTTGAATTGGCTAAATAAATAAATCAGTTTTTAATTAAAAAAACTCGTCATGTGTCATTATTAGGAGACCTTTGACTACAAGCAGATAAAAAGGATGTGGTGTGAGATTAATATCTTCAATTGCTTGTGTCCACTGACCAATTCAATACCAACAAATTTTAGGAGCAAAGACATTAGCTTCAACCATCCATCACTCACTACTCACTATGAAGGGCATCCTACTGCAGCATTTTCCTTGTAGATGCTTGGAATTGAATTCAAGAATTCTGAAACAAATATTCTCATGCTTCAATTTCAGTTATATATGTGTGTTTGATTTGTTATGAGAAAAGTTATTACATTCTATAATCAAATTTATTTAAAAAAAATAACATAATAGTAACTAATTACGGATTTTGGTTGTAATCAAGTAACCATCTGAACAATTGATAAAGAACAAAAGCAATAATAGAGCTTATTATTTTTTTCTAATATGCATATTATTAATTAATTTCATAAGTAGATCCATTCAAAATAGATTAATAGAAAACAAAAATATAAAAACAAAAGACATATCTATAAACAATTGCATCATTTTTTGCCCAATTATTAGATGGTGTTTTTGTTCAGTGGCTTTTGTCTAAATGTTTGTCGAATTTCAATATATTAGTTTCTTTAAATATATATATATATATATATATATATGTGTGTGTGTGTGATGTGGTATGAATTCAATAATTCAAGGATCCTATTGTATCTGTTTTGGATAGATACATATTTAACTAAATAATACAAGGTTAAAAAAAAAAGTAAGATTAAGCAATTCAAACCTTTCTATTATTATTTTAGATCCACGATTAATCTAAGGATTAAGGGATATATATATATATATATATATATATATATAGTAACATCTTTTTAGCCCTTTCATTGGATAACTAAAGGTGTTTTCTAAACTAAATTAGAACAAAGTGGATTGTAATTAAAACAATGCATCAAAGGAATATTGAACACAGAAAAGTCCATGAGTAAGAATAGCAGTGAAACCAATGGAAGAGTATAGAGGAGCGATGATTTCTTATCAAGAAGGGGGATGATTTAATTTTTAATAACCTGCTTTTTCTTTAACTAGTAGAAAGTTAGTTGATTCTTTATGTTACAGGTATTCTAATTAATATTCATCATTAAACTATGTAAATTTAGCGTTTATTAAATTTGATGATATGATATTTTGATGACACATGAGAAAGAGTCCACTAACGTGTGGATATTAAATTATAAAGTTTCTTGAATTGAAAGAATAAATAAACGAAAAATAATATGTGTTGCGAGGTTCGAGATTTGCACCTCACGCCCATTACTATTTTACTCTTTTATTTTTTTTATTTATATTATTAAAAATAATTATAATAAATAATTATAAAAAATTACAGGTCATAAGTGTTTTAAAAATACTGTTTTAAGGCATCCATTTTCACATTTCTGCATTTTTATGTTTATGTTCCTGTGCTACATAGATCTTTACCTCGGATAATAATTCCTTTTTCCTTGGCCTAAACCACTATCAAGGAGCTTCGCGGCAACCTTTTGTCCATTTTGCAACCTTCCTTCAAAAACTGAACTGAATGCTCCTTACCCAATCCTTTTATAGAAATCCTTAGTGGCTTATTTCAGTGCTTTCCAAGTAAACCTCCTCACAGAGAATTCAGATATTTGATCTTCGACCCTAATATATAGATTATATTGTCTTGGTAGACCCCATTGGAAGAGATCAAGCTTAATTATATAGATGCAAGCCATTAATGCTCATTCTTGGTGGACCAAATGGAAGGAACAAAATTAGGAACATGCACACGTCTTAGTCGACAAAATTATGAACTCGTGGATTAAGGAGTCTGTTTGTACAATGTTGTTGAAGGAAAAAAAAAAAAAAGAATTATCGACAATAAAGATGTGATAAGTCTTTGAAAGAGAAAGCATTAATTGATAGAACAATTTCAGGAGAAATTTCAAGGAAGAATGGATTTTATTGTCCTGCTAGTATTCTTAGATTCACTTTTATTTAGACTTATAAATTAAAATAGTTAAATAGATTATTAATAATTATTGGATCAGTAGATAGAATTTTATATTTATTTAAATAATTTTTTAAGTTTAAAATTTAAATATTTTCACTGGCATTAAATTAATTGTTAAAATTTTTTATCATTTTATAATCAAGCCCAGATAAAATTAAATTATCAAAACCATTGGGTTCTGAATAATGGCAATTTAATCCCCATATGTAGTTTAAGTAACAAAAAATATGAATATTCGATGTAGAGAAAAAGATTCGGACTCGTTCTTGCTTACTCTCCACTATCATAGCGGAGAATTAAATCAACCACTTCATCCGGCTCAATAATAATAATAATAATAATAATAATAATAATGGTAATTTAGATTAAAAAATAGTTGAACCATTAAGAGTGTTGTAAATAAAATACTTCTCTTTTAAGAAAAATATTTCTTAATTTTTTTAAATTTTATATCAATAGTGAGTATTTCATTAATTTTTTTTAAAAAAAAATACTAATATTTTATATAAAACTAAATAATTTAGAATCTCATTTGAAATATGAAGATAGATAAAAGTTTTTCTTGAAAGAAAAAGCACAAAGGAATTTAGAAATATTGTGTAAATGAGTTGAATCAAGTTTTAATTAGTTTGAGTTTGGTTTATTTATAATTGAATTAAGATGAGTTTTGATTAGTGTAGAATTTTTTTTTTTTGACCAAGACTAGTGTAGATTTTGTTTGTTTATAATTGAGTCGAACTCGTCATATCACTTGATGTTTGTAAACTATTCATAATTTTAAATGAGTTTAAAAAAATTTTAAATTAAAATTATGCATTAAAAATTTTAAATAAATTACTTACTAAATAAGTTATAATATATTTAATAAAATTATAATTTTAGTCTAATAATATGTTTTAAAATATTTTTTACATTTATTATGAATATAATTTGTATATTATATATTTTATGTCAAATTATTAATATCTTAAGATTCAGAGCTAGCTCGCAAGCTTTTATTGGAGTTTGTTCAGGAATTTTATGAGCAGAGTTTAAACTATTCAAAACTCATTTATTAGACAAACTTCAATACAAAAGCTCAAATTAGTTTTCATTGAGTGTAGTTCGCGAACAATTCGACTCGTTTATAGTTCTACAAAGAAATTAACTAAGTTAGTGAATGAGCAGTCTACTCTATTTCTTTTAAAAGATATTATGAGATGTAAAATTTAGAATTTTTTAATCTTAATTTATGAAGTTAATTTTTATCTAATTTAGAAAAAGTATTATTCTCTATTCCGTATAATTTTTATAATTAAATTAAATAAAAAATAACTAAAAAGAAATTAAGAATTCAAGTGTATAAAATGCAACTATTATATCAATGATCCCTTGTTCATATTGTAATATGAAGCAGGAGTCCATCATATGTGTGAAAAAAACACACATTTTTTTTTTACCATCTTCTTCTTCTTCTAAAAGAAATTAATGGACGTCTGTCCATATTATAATATGAACTAGAAGTCCATCACATGAGTGAAAAAACACGCATTTCGATTAAGTCTCTCTACTTCAAGTTGTAGTGATTTAAACTCTAAATTCGAATTGTTCGATCATCACTACTTTCATAAACCAAATAAAAAAAACATGTTAAAACAAACTTAAATTTTTGAGAGAATTTAAGTACAATATATCAAATCACTGCTCTTCTTTGCTCAAGCATAAACCGAAGTGGAAGCATTGCATGCATGGCTCAATTAAGACTAGCATTTATAGGTCTAAATAAATCTATTATCATTTGTAATTACATGTGTAGGAGGGTCCATATGTTAAAAGTAAGGGAAAAGCTAACAATGCTGCAAGGATTGAAGTTTTGACATGGAGATTATTGTTAATCATGTCAAGGGAATGGACTTGAAGTGTATGGTTAATGAACTTTTTATATTGTGTTTAATAAATTTATAGTTTTTTTATTGATAAACCTATATAGAATAATGTACTAGAATATTAAAAGTGATGAATTTATAGTTGATAACTAATGAACTTTGATGATTTAATCAATGAATTTATATTATTTGACCAATTAACCTATCAATTTTTATAATTTTGATATTATTTTTTACTTAATATTAATATATTAAATTAATAATATTATTAAGTAATAAATCTTACTATTAACTTGATTAACGTGTAGGCAAATATTAATGAATTTGTAAACAATTACTAATGAACTTGTAGACAAATACTAATGAACTTATAGAAAAATACTAATAAACCTACAGAGCATTAATTCATAGCGAAATTGCATTATTTAAATAATGAGCCTACATATTTTATCTAAATGAACCTATACTAGTTAAATAACGAACATGCATTATTTAACATTAATTTTTATTTATATTTCTATTTAATATATATATATATATATATATCAAACACAAGTACTATCAATACATCTATTTCCAACTACAACTTCAAAATTTGATGAGAACATCATCTCATTTCCACAAGAAAGAAAGAAAAAATAATGAATGATAAAAGAGAATGGAAAGAAGAACAGAGTAGCAGTGATTGTCATTAGTCCCACAAAAGATTCTCGTTCTTTCTTTCTCTCCACTCTAAAAAGGTTTTTTTTTTCCTTTGTTCTCAGATAATTCTACGGTGCATGGGGTCATAACTTTATATTTGAGCTCGAAGATAAGCTTTGGTTTTATTCTCAGGCAACCAGTATGTTTCAGATTGAGAGGCACACTGATGCGGTCCAAGAGCAAGCTTTGGAGTTCATTTCCTTTACAAAAATCAGTGGCCCATTTCCACCCAAAATAGCCACCGAAAACACTGAAATCCAACACTCAAAACTTCACTTTATTTATGAAACCGCCACTACCGAACTTCGTCCAATTTTTCTAAGAACTCCAAAGCTTGCTCCTGGACCGCATCACTCTTGAAGATGTAAGTTCAGCCTTTAAGTTGTGGATGTCAATCGAACAATAAATTCTGCCCACTACGGTAGAAAAAGAAATGATTTTGAATGAAACCCTCATGTCCTTACAAAATGGCAATCTCTCCATTGATGAATATGTAAAAAAAATCAAAGGACTATGAGATAGTCTAGCAGCCATCAAAAAGCCACTTGATGAAACGAAGAAGGTTTTTCAGCTTGCAAGGGGACTTGGACAGAAATACCAAGACTTTCGCACTGCCATGCTAACAAAGCCATCGTATCCTACATCCCATCAATTTATAATGGTTCTTCAAGCACATGAACAGTTGAATCCTGACACCGAATAAGAATCCACTCCTCTGCATGACCAAGCTTATTTTACCCAATGAGGTAGAGGTCGTGGAAGGCATGGTGGCAGATTTAGCTCTAGTGGACGTGGATTCAATCCAGCAGCATGACATATCTCTAAAATACGGTATGATAATCATGACAAACTTCTTCATGAAAATACAACTAACAATAAAATTGGCAAACAATATAAAGAACCTATTGTGTGCCAAATCTGTGGGAAAAATAATCACTCTGCAATTGAGTGTTGGAGTCCCTTTAATCACTCAATTCAATCGGAAGATCAATTGCACAAAGCATTGGCTGCCATGAACATAACTCAAGGCGATGATCCCCATCTTTATGCTAACTCTAGAGCCACAACACATATTGTAAATGATCCAGGTAAACTTTTAAAAATTTCTAAATATAATGGAGATGACTCTATTATTATTGGTAATGGAGAAAACTTGTACATAAGTCATATTGGAGAAGGTAAAATTGAATCAAATGATGGAGTTGTTAGTCTAAAAAATTTCCTAATAGTACCTAAAATAAAAAAAGAACCTTATTTCTATAGCTAAACTCACATCAGATAATGCTTGTACTGTTCTATTTGATGCTAATCATTTTTTTGTTAAGTCTCGCAGGGAAAGGTGCTTGCTAAAGGACATAAGCATAATGGATTATATGCTCTAGACAACAATCACAAAGCTTTTATAGCTTACAAAGGAGTCTCACAAACCGTTTGGCATCAACGCTTGGGACATCCACATTCAACTTTTTTAAAAGCTTTACATTCTAAAAATTTAATCAATATCTATAGTTGGGAACAACCAAAAACCATTTGTGCCAGCTGTCAAATGGGAAAAAGTTGTAAACTTCCCTTTTCTTCTTCAAATAAAATTTCTATTTTTCCTCTAAATAAATTACATTATGATTTATGGGGCCCTACTCCAACTCTTGCATGCCAAAACTATAAATATTTTGTTATTCTTGTAGACGATTGCACTCGATATACTTGGATTTTTCCTTTAAAAAAAATATGATTTTTTTGACATATTTGTTAAATTTCAAAAACAAGTAGAAAACATGTTTGAACAGAAAATTAAAATTTTTCAAAGTGATGGTGGAAGAGAATTTACCTCCACCACCTTTGAAACTCACTTAACCAACCATGGAATACATCATCAAATCTCTTGTCCACACACACCACAATAAAATGGTGTTGCCGAAAGAAAACATCGCCATATTGTAGAAATAGGTCTTACCTTACTTTTTCAAGTTCATATGCCAACTAGATATTCAGTTGATGTGTTCTTTACTGTAACCTTTTTAATTAACCACCTACCCTCATTCACTCTTGGCATGAAGTCCCCATATTTTAAACTTTTTGGTCATGAACCTAATTATAGCATGTTAAGAATTTTTTGATGTAGGTGTTTTCCTTATCTATGGGACCATGGCAAGAAAAATAAATTTAAAAAGAAATCATATCCTTACATTTTTATCAGATACAATCCTGTTCACAAAGGATATCGATGTCTATATTCGATAACTAACAAAGTTTATATTTCTCACCAAACACTGACAGCTCTGAATCTCCCTCTGGTCACCTCCCAGATCTTCCTAATTTGAGTAATAACCTGACATTTGATTTTTCTTCTGTAGGTAATGACTCCGGCTCCACAAGACATTCCTTTGGTCATCCTATGATAACTCGTGCCCAACTTCTCCAAAATCCTCAGCTGGATCCTACTCTTGCCCAACCAACTCGGCAACCTTGAGACAGATGAACCAACTTGGCTCTTGTTACCTGCAGTGATGTCAATGTTCCTAAATCATACAAAATAGCACTACACATACCTCATTGGAAGGATGCCATGGATCAAGAACTTTAAGCTCTTCATGCCAACAACACTTGGAAACTAGTACCAAAACCATCTGACATAAACATCATTGGATCTAAATGATAGAATGGTACAAGGCTCATCTAGTTGCTTAAGGATACTCACAAATTGAAGGCCTGGACTACGAGGAAACATACAGCCCGGTGGGCAAGGCAACCACTATTCATGTTGTCCTTAGCATTGCCACTACATCAAACTGGAAATTACAGCAACTTGATGTCAAGAACGCGTTTCTTCATGGTCATATCAAAAAGACTGTTTACATGGAACAACCGTCGGGATTCAAGGATCCTCACTACCCACATTTTATTTGCAAATTAAATAAATCTCTCTATGGTCTCAAGCAAGCTCCTAGAGCCTGGTTCAATCGACTATCCCAATATTTACTCCATCTTGGCTTTATCTGCAGCATAGTTGATCCTTCTCTTTTTATTTTACGCACTGATTGTTTAACTATACTAATGCTTATTTATGTAGATAACATTGTGCTCACAGGGAACAATGACTCATTCATTCAGTTTCTCATTAAGAAACTCAGTTCGGAATATACACTTAAAGATCTTAGTGAATTGGATTTTTGCTTAGGGATTGAAGTTCAAAGAAATCCCCAAGGCATCACTCTCTCGCAAGGACAATATGCTAAAGAATTACTTCAACGTGCCAATTTACTCAATAGCTCTCACTACAAAACTCCAATGGCACTCAAAGTGCAACTAACTCCTCGTGATATGGAGGCTATAGATGTCATTGATTATCGCAGTCTAGTGGGAGCATTGCAATACTTAACCCACACTAGACCTGACATAGTTCATGCGATCAATAAAGTGTGTCAATCTTTTCAAAATCCCACAATGGGTGATATGAAAGCAGTGAAGCGCATCTTAAGATATCTTAAAGGCACCATTGATTTTGGTTTATTAATTCACAAACATAGTAATTCATTTCTTTATGGTTTTTGTGATGCAGATTGGGCAGGCTGTCCAACAACCAGACGAAGCACTACTGGCTATTGCATCTTTCTTGGGACAAATTGCATCTCCTGGTCTTTCAAGAAATAACCCATAGTCTCTCACTCCAGCACTGAGGCAGAATATCGAGCTTTAGCTTCCACCACAGCCAAATTAGTCTGGATTCAATTCTTATTACGTGACATTGGCGTATCCCTGCCTCAAGCTCCCCAACTTTTCTGTGACAACAAGAGTGCTTTGTAGATGACAATTGATCCGGTTTTCCATGATTGCTCAAAACACATTGAAATCGACTACCACTTTGTTCGCGAGAAGGTTGCTATTGGTGCCTTAATCACTGGGTGCATTCCCTCTAAGCATCAAATAGCTGATGTCCTCACAAAACCTTTAGTTGCATCCCCGTTTCAGAATTTTCGCTACAAGCTTGGAGTACACCTCATCGTTCCCTCCAACTTGAAAAAGGGTATAAATGACTACACATCTAAGCCACTTACCAAACACTCAAGCTCCAACGTCACTACTAAAGAAAGTCAAATCCAATCAAGGTCCTAAAATCTGTCTTTTACCATTTACATGAAGATCGCGTCATTTTCATTATCAAAGGCCCAACGTCTCCTTCCATAATTCACACACAATGTCTCTTTCCTTCTAGGGCCATAACGTCTCTTTTCTATTTTTATTCCTTTATGATCTGTTCCATATATATGCTTGTGTATTGGTTGTACAAATTTCAAGGAAATGAGAATTACGAATTTTGTCTAATTTACTTTCAATTTGAGTGTATTTGTAAACCTCACAAAGCTTGTCAAACTCTCTATGTCAAATAACTTTATAACTGCCAAGCTTCTTGACAACATAGACAAATTCAAAAGCCTTGAGTTCCTAGATGTGTCCAGCAATCTCTTTTTCATCGGCTTTGCCAACAGGGTTTAGTAAGTTGGGGAGTTTAAAAAACCTCTCATTGGCCGGTAACAATTTCTCTGGCTCAATTCTAGACTCTATTTCGGGGTTTATGTCAGTCCAGTCTTTGGACATGATTCAAAGGTGTGTATCATATGTGTGATTGTTGTAGTTTAAGGAAGAAGTGTAGGTTCTGGTGAAGAATGTGGTGGTTTTGATAATGGCATGGTAATCCTCTGAGCAATATTTAATGTTGATAATTGTGAGAATACATGAAAATCATCGGGTGCCATAATTTGGTAAGTATTTTACCAACTTCTAGGGTTCTTTCAGCCAATTTCCCAATGGTTTTCGCCATTTTTTCAGAGTTAAAAAGCATCTCAACAGCCTGATAAGTTTTAGCAGTGATGATTTTGGTGTTTCCATCCAGAACCAGAACCAGTCCCGGTTCCTGCCTCAGCATCAGCATCAACTGTGACCGGAGGAGCTGTCAAAGGCGGCGATGTAAAATCATTCTTGGGTACTTCTATTTCCTTCAACATCGACATGTTAATTTTTGACATTTCAAGAAATCAAGAAAATATGATAATTTAACAAATCAATAAGAAATTCTTCTGTAAAATGAACAAATCTTTAACAAGAAAATTATTAATTATTCTTATTATTTTATGTAAATGACCCTCTATGCAAAATCTAGAATTATTTTCTTGTTTGTCCAAGGTGCAATGTAAGAACAAAAGAAGCCAATAATAATTTGATAAATGCACATGGGTCTTAAGGATCGTGACGTGGTGTGATGTTAATTAAAGGAGGAATTGTGAATTTCAAAATGGACAAATGTTTTTGTCTCTTGCCATGTCAGCATTATTAATGATGTCAGCTAATTTGTAGTGATTTGCTAACGGAATGAAACACAAGGTACTAGTTTGTTAGGATTCAAATCACAAGGTAAAAGTCGATTAGGGTTCAAACCACAAAATATTTTTTTTACTTTTCTCTATATATAGATAAAGTTATCTAAAAATAATATATAATAATTAAGAATAAATTTTATTACATGCCAATTTAGTGCGAATTTTTTTCAAATAAACTCAAATTTTTATAAATTATACAATTTTATCGAAGTTTTTATTCTTAAAAAATTTAGGGATTATTATTATTATTATAAAAATGTTGAAGATGGGAAACACTACACAACGTCCAAAATAATAGGAGAAAAATCAAAATTCTGAATGCTACACGAAAAGTGATCGCCAAATCTATATACCTATTAAATGATGAGTTCTAAAGTTATTAAGCTAAAAATTTTATAAGTGTCTATCTTCATATTTAAGTATTCACTCTAAAAGTTAATGTGTCAAACTATTAAAAATCCTAATTTTTTATTAAAAATAAAATATTTACCACATTTATATATATTTACTATTATTTTTAACTAAAACACTATTAAACATATTTTTATACTACTCAAATTCTAAAAATATATATATATTATGTATTTTTTTCCTTAAATAACTCAAATTATTTTTTTCCAAACCATTAGTCAATTAAAAAATTAAATTAATTACTTAATTTTTTTTAACTAAAACTCTATTATACATACTTCAATACTAATCTAATAATTCTAAAATTAAATTTTATTATAACTAAAAAATTATGAAAACAAAAATTAAATAAAATAAATTAATGTTATATATTTTATTTTTAATTTATTTAATTATTATTCTATTCCAATTATTTATTTAATCATTTTATTTCATATTCTGCGCATTGTACTGATATACGACTAGTTTCATTTTATTTTTTGCCATTTAAAAAAAAATGGATGCATTGCTACCGCAAATCACAATCTTGTCAATTCTTTGCAGATTTTTATTAAATTTTAAAATTTAGCAAAACTAACTCAATTTAACATATTTGTAATTTTAGTACATTATAATTTGATTAAAATTAAAAAGTAACGTAATATCACCATAGTAGATAAAAATCTCCATATTTTATATCACTTGGCTGATAATTTTTTGTTCACCTAATAATCATCATTGTAAGGAGTCATTTTTCAATACAAATGTTTGTATAGGTAGAAATGGAACTAAGAGCCATTGGGTCAATTTATGTTTAATTATAACCGTAGATGAATGTAAGCTATAACCGGATAAAACAGTTATCAAATTTAAATTTTTGTTGACCCACCGCTAGTACTTCTGGTTTCCGTATTTAAATTTTATCACTTGTACTTTTACTTCATTGTGTCCAACTTCCTGTCAATTCTTTTGCTCTACATTGGCCTTTCTTACCAACATAGCTCCAATTACTTAAGAACGCAGTTCAGCCATCGACTTGCAGATCATATGTGGCTCCGATAACCACTTTCATGTCTGAAAAATCTTCTATAGCCAAGTTACCTGCTTCCCGAATTGAGAAATCATCAACTTTTTTTATTCATCCTTGGAGATTGTGGCCTTCCTTTTATTTGGACATGCTTGTCTTTATTATTTCAACAACAAAAAGGAGTTCTTTAAGTCCAAAAGCCAAAATTATCAATCAACCATCTGTAGAACCAAAATAAAAAGTTATCAGTCAACCATCTACAATGTCGGAGTTTATGTGTGTATGACCATGGAAAGAAGTTTGGGATAAGGTCCATTTTAGCCCCTGAACTATATCCCGCGGTGCACTTAAGCACCTAAAATATTTTTTAGCTCATTTAAACTGAAAAATGAAGTTTTATTGAACTTCAGGCTCCTCTCTTAACAGAGGGGTTAAGTCAACTGTTTGTGGGCCCATATAATTTCAATGTCACCTTTTGAAAAGGCCACATGCTCCGCCCCTCTTCCTCTTCTTATTCTTCTTCTTCTTCTTCAAACAGTAGCGTTAACATAAAAAATAAAGTCTTGCAGAAGAAGATGCCCATTTGATCAACTAGACTAACACTAGTCAGGCTATCCACAAAGTATGCCATAAAGAATCCAAAACAAATCATAACATCAAATTAAGAGAAAATGTAAAAACAAATTACACAGTATAAAATAAACAAAAGTACCACCTTCAACATGCCTCTTTCGTATCTACTTCACATGGCAAAAATTTTCAAGTGTATCTATCTTATTTAATTGCATGTTCCAACAAATTTTCTTAACATCAATCTTTAAACAACATTAAAAGAAAATAAAAGATAATTATGATTAATAAGAGATTAACCTAATAAGAGTATTTGCAAGCTTAAAGTCTTCTATCAC
>CATIWM010394210.1:0-11191 GCA_949671775.1 Mallotus repandus
GTAACTTTGTTTGCCTATCCATCTCATTATCTACTCGGTTAATATAATAATTACATCAATTCCCTGTGGATCGACACCCTACTTGCTCTATACTAAGTCCTTAGAGACTAGGGTTATATAAATACAATTCTACCCGCTTCAATGATTAAACAGATGCACGTAGTTTATGCTCTAGCAAGAATTATTATAAAGCATTTCTAAATGATAAGCTGAATAGTAAATAAGGATGATTGCATAATTGGACTGCAATATCGAAGCTCTAGCTTAGATAAGGAGCTTTTATGTTTATTGAATGCATATTGATGCAAAATGAAAGTTAATTATGAGCAAAAAAAAGTAGAGATTATTTAATCAGCATGCAAGTTGCTAGTCTCATCACACAATCACAATAATTTTTCAACTGCTGGCGGTGATAAAGTAAAATGCAAAACGATAAAATAAACATGCAAAAATGATTATTTGGTCCTCAGATTCGATTAAGCTTGTTTTTGAGTTTTCGAAGCTTTAGCCTCGTGGAATTTTCAAGCTTTCCTCATTGAGAGGTTGAAAATGACGTGTAGAATACGAATTCGTATACCTTTAAAGTGTGCTTTGACAAAGATAAGGGTGGCTTTGGTGCAAAAGTGGTTTCAAAATCCTATAAAGAATGTAGAGAGTGGGATAAAAGTGTGTGAATTGGGACTTTTAAGTCTTTAATTCGATAGCATTTCAGTGTGTGTGTGCTCTCTTTTTTTGGCTCTTGCCTTTTTTCCTCTTCTTTTTGGCTTTTGCCGGTGTTTTCTAGGCTCTAGCCCTTGCTTCCTAGGTTATAGCCTTGTCAAAATGGGAGGTAGAGACCCCTATTTATAGGGAAATGTGCCCAAAAATACGTGAAAATTAGGGAAAATGCATGTGATCATGCCTCTGGGACGCGTGATCACGCCCCTGGAACGCATGATCACGGGCCTGGGGTGCATGTTCGTGTGTTCTATCGTGTGATCACATGGCCTTCTCAGCTCAATTTACACTGTTTAGGGGTGTTTTTCATGGTTTTTGGACCTTCTTAATGTGTGTCTGAGGTTCGTTTTGTAAAAATTAGCTTCCATTTTCAAGCGTGAGCAAAATGTGTTCGGGCATGATCACGCGCTACAAATCTGCTCACGCACTACTTCTTGGGGTTACGCGCACTATTCTAGGTCACTTCTAAAAGTTTTAAGTGCTTATAGACGTGTTTCTAATGTCTGTTTTGTCAAAATCAACTTCCAATTTTTACGAAGTTGAACTCCGGTCTCATGAGTCAAACACCGGCCTGATGAGTTGCTAGTTTTGAGTAATATTTCCTTGAAATGAGTGACTTGCCACTTTGATTATTCATAGTTCATGAAATTAGGGTGCAACTTAATGATTCAGAGGTTGATTTTGCTCGATTCGGGTTTTTCAGATTCTCAGCACGCTTTAAAGGCGATATGAATGAACAGACACTTGTCATATTCGGAGAGATATTTTCATCACTGGACCTTTTTGGGGACAGTCAAAATTCAATGTATGACAGTTGCCCCCTGCTTTACGTGTCTTGTATAGTACTCTAGTACTGATGTCAATACACGTGAAGCAAATGCAAAGAAGCAAAAATAGTTTTTAGGAAGAGGTACTTACTTGATGGAGTGTCATTTAGTGTCTTGACTTCAGGTCTATCGCTTGTTTGTGTGCCTTGCAATTCTCACGGGTGAGGCAAGATGATGCTTTCATAACCTCCTTAGATACTAATGCAAATGCTACTAAGAAGATGTGATGCTTCGAAGCTGATGAGATGCTACTGAGCCGATGCGATGCTTCTAAGCAGAGAAAAATGCTTCTAAGCAATGAAATGCTTTTAAGCATATGGAATGCTTCTAAGTAGTGAAATGCTACTAAGCGTATATGATGCTTCTAAGTAGATGGAATGCTTCTAAGCAAATGAAATGCTACTAAGCATATAAGATGCTTCTAAGCAATGGAATGCTACTAAGCAATAGGATGCTACTAAGCAGATGCGATGATTCTAAGAAGATGGAATGCTTCTAAGCAATGAAATGCTTTTAAGTGGATGCGATGCTTCTAAGCATATGGAATGCTTCTAAGCAGATGAGATGCTTATGAGCATATGGAATGCTTCTAAACAGTGGAATGCTTCTAAGCAGTGAAATGCTTCTAAGTGGATGAAATGATTCTAAGCAAATGAAATACTTCTAAGCAGATAAGATGCTTCTAAACGAATAAAAATGCTACTGAGTAGTGATGTAGTAATAATGCAGTGATGATGTCATCATTTATCGTGTTTCAAGCGTGATTTCATGACGTGTTAATTGTGGTAATTGTAGGTACGACGTGCTTCAGTTTTCTTTTAGTGAATGACTTTTTGAGACAGTGATGTAAAATGCAGTGTCCTAAAACATACAATGTTCATGTGTGCGATTCGTGCATGTTTTTTGTGCATTCTTTTAGTAAAATGCAAGTTTGGGACCTTAAGAGTGCATGTGCAGGGGTCTCGGTGCTTATGTGTGTGAGTTTTGAAGCCCGTGAGGCTTGGAAGAGCTCATGATCACGTGCCTGGGGCACGTGATCACTCACTGGGCACGTGATCACGCGCTAGGCGCGTGGTCACACACTCCAAGGTGCATCCGATGCCTATAAAATAAACTCATTTTTGAGTTCATGGTGTTCTTACCTTTTTTGAGTTTTATTGGAGTACTATTCTTCTATTGTTACTCTGTTGCTTCGTGGAGTGCTGGAATTATGGACTTCCCTCCTATTCTTGAGGATCTCTGTCACTTTGGCTATGTGAATAGCGCTTCTTTTTCTTTTGACAAGTTTGTTTTAGAGGATGAGGTGGTTCTCGGGTAGACTGATGTATAGACCTCTACTGCTGGAGTTATAGAGGCTGCTGGGACCAGTGGTGGAGCCTCTTCTCATCCACCTCAACTTTCCCGGGGAGATCCAGTTCCTATTGTCTATAGCCTAGAGATTCATGCTTGGACTATTCATCATCGACCAGTTAGTTTGCTTACTTAGCTCTTGCTATAGTTAGCTTTACTTATTATAGCTCTAGCAATTTGCCTTAGCACTTGCTGTATATGTTGCTATAATTTTAGCTCTTTCTGTTTGATTTCAGCATTTGTTGTCTATGTAGCTCTAACTGACATGTATTTTAGCTCTTGTTGTAGTCTGGCTCTAGCTGTTGTTTAGCTTTGGCTATAATGTAGCTTTAACTGTAATTTATCTCTTACTATAGTTTAGCTCTTACTGCAATGTAGCTCTAGCTGTCTGATTGTAGCACTTAATGTAATGTAGCTCTTGCTGTAGTGTAGCTCTTACTGTAATGTAGCTCTAGCTGTAATATAGCTCTAGCTATAGTGTAGCTCTTGTTGTAGTGTAGCTCTAGCTATCAGATCATAGCACTTGCTATTTATGTAGCTCTAGCTGTAGTGTAGCTCTTATTGTTTAATGTAGCACTTGCTATTCATGTAGCTCTAGCTGTAGTTTAGCTCTTGCTTTAATGTCTATAGCTCTTGCTATAGCTCTAGCTATAATATAACTCTTACTGTAATTTAGCTCTTGTTGTGGTGATTGTAACTCTAGTTGTTTGATTATAACTCTTGTTGTAGCCCTAGCTGTAATGTAGCTCTTGTTGTAGCCCTAGCTATAATGCAGCTCTTGCTGTAGCCCTAGTTGTAATGTAGCTCTTGCTGTAATTTAGCTCTTGCTGTGGTGACTGTAGCGCTAGCTGTAATTTTAGCTCTTGTTGTAATGTAGCTCTTACTGTGATTTTCCTGCAAAGATGCAAAAAGAGATGTTTTAGTATATGATGAAATGTTGTAATTATTTTACCTGTTGGTTGCAGTCCTTTAGGCCTATCATTCAGCTGCCTGGTAGCTTTAATAAGGTTAGCTCATATTATCAGGGTCTTCCTCTGTGTGTGAAGCAGATGGTTGATGGGAGGGGTTTCGATGGTATTATTTCTACTCTTACTTATGGCTCTTATGCAACGAGTTAGGCTGCGATATGCGCTCTTGTTGAGCAGTGGATGGATAATGCCCACACATTCCATTTGCCTTTCGGGGAGATGACTATCACTTCACTTGATTTTGCAGCAATTACGGGGCTAAGTTTTTCCAGGGAGCTTGTCCCTTTAAGCAGTAAGGTGTGTAGGTCTGTCGTCACGAGGAACAGATGGCAAAGGGATCTGTTCGGTGTTACTCCTTCTGCGAAGTCTGGCTGCTCCACTTTGATCTGGTATATGCTACTTGTAAAGAAGGTGAGGTTAGAGCACGACGCATGTTGTGTTAACATTGAGCAGTTGGTTAGGTGTTTCTTGTTTTACCTTCTGAGTGTCGAGATCTTTCTTAATGCCTCTGGCATTAGTTTCCTACAATTGTTACATGTTTTGAGGAACTTGAGGGATCTGCCGAAGTATAGCTGGGGCACAACTACTTTTGCCCACATGTATTTTGGTCTGGATGCAGCTTGTAGAGGATGCTCGCGCATTTGTAGTTGGATGTGAGTGTGGTCTCTTGCTTTTGGATTATTCCATCTTTGATTGTTTTGACTCCTTTCATCTTAATAGGTTTGGGCTTACGAGTTTGGAGTGTTTCCTTGTCCCACTATTGAGCACTCGCTTGAGAGTGGCTTTCCCTGTCTTCCACGATGGATTAGGAGGACTTCTGGTTTGATCGAGAGCTTAGCAGAGGCGAGGGGTCTCTTGAGTATATTGGCCCACAGTCAGGTATGGTGCATTTTGTCTTTGTTTTGCTTATTCTTTGGCAATTCTTTTGCTTATGAGTTTCTCGGGTAGATTTTTCCATACTAGTGGATGGAGCGACAGGACTAGTCGATTGAGATGGGGGTGGCTTGGCGCCTGACACAGAGGAGGGTCTTATTGACAAGGTGTGGTATCTATCACTAATGGGATGGACTGTTTATGAGGAGAGTTCCTATTGCTTCCCATGGGGATATATTTTGGGGTCGATAGCTCATTGGAGAGGAGCTTGACAGAGATGAGAGAGGGTATCCCTTTGAGGATTTCCTAGAGGGAGCTCACTTCTCTTATATGATGTCTCTGGTGCCATAATAGATTGATGTTGTGGCTAGTGAATTTGTTCCTCCTCCACCTCCTCAGGTTGATCCTTTGAGCTCTAGAGTCGGGACTTCGCGGTCATCCTAGGGTCGCTTTGCTTCTAGGGTAGTATTTTCTGACCCGGTAGGCTTCTGAGATGTGTTTTCTCTGTTTTCATGTAAGCATGTAACAAATCTTTATTAGTATTAAATGGTAAATGAAATGAGTTATGATATTTTTGTGGAATTCTAAACGTCGTAAAAGGAGATCAGATTCCTCCCGTTTTGATGAGGAGAGTGGTCTTGGGACCGAAGGGACAGCACATGCTAGTGGTGTGGGACCTAGCGGTGCCGTTCTTATTGATTTTATGAGCATGGTGCCTCCAATGATGTATAGGCTGATGGTTACAGGAGTGGAAGCTCATTTCTCTTTGCCCAAAGCAGGTACACCATTGTCAGGTGTGGTGCCTGCAAATGCCACTCATGTTAGTTTCTTAACTTTGTGAGGTTTCTCCTTTTTCTTTGCTTTGTTCGTCATCTAACTTATTTTTCTGTACAGGTGCTTGTTTCCAATGCTCAGTCTTGGTATACTACTAAAATCAGCGTGCAGAAGTATTTCATGGAGTTTACTGGCGCACAAAGCATACTGTTTTCTTCTTTTATTAATTTGTACCTATTTTTTGCAAATACATATGTTTTTATGAATGTATAGAATATGATTTATGATGTTTTCCTAATGCAGAGTGAGTATATTCATGCTAGTCATGAGTGGGAGAGGGAGCAAGCATCGTATCATGGGCAGATTGATTAGCTGCATGTGCAACTTGCGGCTTTTTAGATGGATGCAGAGGATGCGGAGCCCAGCTAGGATGACAGGGATGCTTGAGTGGATTTAGCTCTAGCTTTTGATGGCACCCATAGCTGATGTATTTGTTAGGAGGCTCGGTATAGGCTTTTGGTTGTGGTTGTCCAGTGTTGTATTATTTTCCCGAGGTTATGGACTCACGGTGTTGTATTTAGGCATATGTCTCGTATGTTGTATTCCGTACTGATGGCAATTATTGTTGTATCCTGGATTGAATGACTTATGTGTTCCTGATTGTGATATTCATTCATGTATCGGTGACTATTCTATTTGATTATTCTGCTTTATCTACCTCTTTATTTTATTTTTCCCTCTTTTGCATAGGGCGTCTCTTTTCAGAGCTCTTCGCGCCTATCTGGGTATTTTCTCTTTTTTCCTCTTTTGCCTAGGGCGTCTCTTTTTAAAGCTCTTCGCTCCTAAGTGGGCTCTCTTTTTTTAGGTTCAAAGATAGCGGTCGGCAATATAGATGAGAAATAATGAAATAAGTAAGAATTGCAAAGCATGTAATGAAAATATGCAAATTATACTTAGCATACTCGATGAACTCAGATGATAATGATGTATTGCATTTTCTTAAATGTACTTTCATGACTTGACAAGCATTCGCATATTTACTGAATACATTTAAGAAAAACATAGTTACGTTTATGCAGATTTTGAATTGGTGGTACCCCTATCCTTAGTCAGCCTTTTTAGGTTTTCTAGCTAAGTATTTTCTCTCGGCTCCCCTAAATTTTGCCTGAGCTGCCTTTTTTTGGTTTTCAACTCAGCAAGGGGGTTTTTTTTATTTGCTATAGACATAATACTTCTTCAAACGGTCTGTGTTGGTGGGCTCAGAGAACCTATTTCCCTCAGAATCCATTAGCTTGACGGCTCCTCTTGATAGAATGATTTTGACTAGATATGGGCCTTCCCAATCTGGTCTGAACTTCCCTCTAAGGTCTGAGACATTCTATTTGGCTTGCTTTAGCACCCAGTCTACTGCTTTCACACTCTTATGTTTGACTTTCTTGTTGAAGGCTCTAGCCAGTCGAGCTTGATATAGCTGCGTATGATACAGTGCTATGAGTCTCTAACTGTCTAGAGTAACGACGTTGTCATGCCTTTGTTGAGCCTATTGCTCTTCAGGCAGTTTAGATTCAATTGCTATTCATAGCGATTTGATTTCCATTTCCACTGGGAGTACTGCTTCATATCCGTATACTAATGAGAAAGGAGTGGCTCCTGTTGAAGTTCTAACTATTGTTATGTATCCCCATAATGCATATGGTAGTTTATCTACCCAATCACGATAGGTCATAGTCATCTTAGACAAGATCTTTTTGATGTTTTTGTTTGCAGCTTCGACCACTTCATTTGCTTATGGTCGGTAAAGTGAGGATTTATAATGCTCCACCTTATAACTCCTTAGTAATTCCCTCACTTCCCCTTAGAACTGAACACCATTATCTGAAACTATATAATGGGGATCCTATATCGACAGAATAGGTTTTTTCTGAAGAACCTTACCACTTGTTTTGCCCTCAGTTTTATGTATGATTCTGCTTCGACCCATTTTGTGAAGTAGTTAATTGTTATTAGGATAAATTTGTGTCCGTTCGAGGCTACTGGGTGAATTTCACTGATTATGTCTAACCCTTATGCTGAGAAGGGCCACGGAGAAGAGATAGAGTGTAGTTCTATTGGGGGAAGATGGTTGATGTCCCCATGAATTTGGCACTTGTGGCACCTTCTTACGAATCTGATACAGTCTTCCATCATCGTCATCCAAAAAAACCCTTCTCTCATTAACGTTTTAGCTAGAATGGTGCCATTCATATGCGGACCTCAAACACCCTCGTGTACTTCTCCCATTGCGCAGCTTCTATCTCATCTAAACATCTGAGTTGTATCCCATCTAAAGTTCTTCTATATAATACACCCTAGTGTGATGTGAATTTTGATGCCAGTTGCCAGATGACTGTCTTGTCTTTTTTGATTGCCTTCTCAGGGTAAATTCTCTTTTTGAGGTATTGTTGTATATCGTAGAACCAGGGTTTGTTGTTTGCTTTTGATTCTGCTATTCTGAGGCATTTGTGGCTAGGTTGCTTTGATTTGAGTAGGATTAGAGCTTCATGGGCATTTTGATTAGTCCTTCCCATGTTGATGCTAAGGAAGTGAGTGCGTCTGCCATTTGGTTGTGGTTTTCTAGGGAGATGGATGAATTTGCATTTCTAGAAAGATAAGGCGAGCTGCTGTAAATGGCTCATATATGGCCTCAAGTGTTATTCTTTCAGTTCCCATTCTTCTGTTGTCTAATTGATTACCAATATGGAATCCCCAAATATTTCAACTTCTGTCACTCCTAGAGCTATCAAAGCTTCCATGCCAAGTGTACATGCTTCATATTCTACATCATTATTCATAACTCTGAATGCTAGCTTCTTAGTAATTAGCACCACTTTGCCTTTTTGTGTTAGGAGTATGATCCTGACTCCTGCTCCTAATTGGTTGACTGATTCGTCGAAGTACATTCACCATCCTTACACCTCGATGGCTATGCTGAGGTCATCTGGGAAGTCTAGTTGAATTTCTTCTAAGTCTAGAGTTAGGTTGAGGGCTATGAATTTAGCTACTGCTCTCCCTTTCACTGTCAGATACTGCACATCAAATTCTGTAAGTAGAACGAGCCACTTGGTGACTTTTCCCACTAAGGAAGGAGCTTCGTAGAGATGCTTTATAGGATCCATTTTGGATACCACTTGAATCTTGTATGATTGAAAGTAATGTCTGAGCTTCTTCATTGCCCATACCATTGCTAGGCATATCTATTTGACTTGACTGTACTTTTCCTTATGAGGCAGCGTTTTCTTACTTAGGTAGTAAATTGCATATTCTACTTTCCCTTCTCCCTCTTGGGCTAGCATTGTACCGATTGCATGCCCTTCAATGGCTAGGTACAAGGTTAATGGCAACCCAAACTTAAGTGGTTTTAGAACTGGTGGATTAGCTAGGTAGTTTTTGATTTTGTCGAATGTTAGCGGACACTGTTCATTCTATATGACTGGCTGATCTTTTCTGAGTAGCTTAGAGATGGGCTCGCAAATTGCTGTTAACTTGGCGATGAACCTGCTTATGAACTATAGCTTCCTTAGAAACCATCTAATTTCTTTCTCTATTTTTGGCACTGGCATTTCTCTGATTGCTTTCACTTTATCTGGATCCACTTCGGTTCCATTTTGGTTGACAATGTGCCCTAGCATCTTGCCTAAAGTTACCCCGAATATGCACTTCTTGGGATTAAGCTTGAGGCTATACTTTTCAACCCTTATGAGAAATTTCTCAAGAGCAACTAGGTGCCCTTCTCTAGTTTCTGACATAACCATCATGTCATCTACATACACCTCAACTTCTTTGTGTATCATGTCATGAAACATGGCTATTGCCATTCTTTGGTAGGTTGTACCTGCATTTTTTAGGCCGAAAGGCATTACCCTATAATAGTAAGTACCCCATTCTGTAATAAAGGACGTCTTTACTTTATTAATGATGGCCATCAGAATCTGATTGTATCTAGAAAATCCATCCATGAAGGAATACATTGCATAGGAGGCAGCGCTATCTGTCAACACATCTATGTGAGGCAAAGGGAAGTCATCCTTTGGGCATGCTTTATTTAGATCTCTGTAGCCGACATAAATTCTGACACTTTTGACTTTCTTTGGCACTGGCACAATGTTTGCTAACCATTCTGGATAGCCTACCACGTCTAAGAATTTAGCCTTGATCTGCTTTTTGATGTCTTCATTTACCATTTGGGCCCATTCTGATTTGAGTCTTCTCAGCTTCTACTTTACTGGTTTACACCCTTCTTTGGTGGGGATGTAGTGTTGAATGATGTCTCTATCGATGTTGGGTATGTCTTCGTATGTCCAAGCAAATACTTTTGAATATTTTATTAATGTCTTTTCAATTTCTCTCCTCTCTTCAGGGGTAACATCTTTCAAAATATGCAAAATACATGATTCATTTTCTGTGCCAATGTTAAATGGTTGAGTGCATTTGGAATGAATGTCAAATATGCAAGTATTTTGATCAATGCAATGCATACTGCCATCAGAAAGGACAATCAAACAAGTAAACAAATTTTGATTTCATTGCATTAACTTTAGAGTTCATTACATTATCATTTTTTAATAAAAGAAAAGGCTAAAGTTTTCTAGATTAACAAGCAATTCTCTCTGCGGATCACCCACTGCTTGTAGGTCTTATCAGTAAGATCGTCCCAATCACTTGTGGTAAAGTGATGAATGATTCTCCTTCGCCATTTTGTTCTAAAATGGTCGTTGAATTTTTGAGATAATCTTCCTCCTGAGAAGTCTGTAGGCCTAAATGGCATGTGTTGTTTTACCCCATATTGTCTTGTTACCAATGTTGGGTAGTGGGTGCATGATTTGAATCCTGAGATTATTACGCAATTCACATACGTGCATAAGGTCACATGCTCCAGTCTTCACCAAGGGCACCTCCAGGTTATCAGCTTTTCTAGGGTGCTTTTTATACTCTCAATCCATTGCTCGATCGAGATATATACTGAACGGCCACTGATATCTTTGATGTGTCTTTCTTGGTGGTTTCTTGTTTGGTATTTCATCCAATTACCAATAGGTTTTTCCAGAAGGCTTAGCTATTTTTGTAGCCAGATCTGAAGTAGTAGGGGACTTCTAATAAAGTTTGAATGCTTTCCAATTCTGTAATCATCAAGGTACTGAATGGTTTTTGCCAAGATTAGTAGGAAGAGAGTCATTCCACATTCTATGCCTTCAATCACTTGGAGTATCTTGTAGTCTCCCAATCCATCGTGTGACACTGTGAAGTATTGAGTGAAAAGGTAGCAAGTGAGAAGTCGTGTCCATGATAGGCTTCTTGGCTCCTTTGTCGTACATGTGTTTAAGAGCTGTAGGGGAATTAGTTGTTTTTTTGTAGTAACTAACTCATCAAGCTTTTGTGGGCTTAGGCCAAGAAGTGTTGATCCAAGTTTGGGCTATTTGATATCTTGGTCAATGAAGATTGCCTCTTCCGCTATGGTAGGGGTGTGTCCTGCAATGGCACTAAATTCCTCATATAATGGACACAACTTGATATGGAACCTCCATGAATAAGCTTGAGAACCCCTTTTTATATTTGAACCCCCAACACATTAACATGAAAACCCCATTAACAATTCAGCAACAACCCCTAAGAAAAAGGCTAGAACTCAGATTTCTTAGAAAGATG
>CATIWM010394229.1:0-16124 GCA_949671775.1 Mallotus repandus
TTAGTAATAATTAACTAAAAATAGGAAATAATTCATAAAAATTATTTTTATACCATTTATTACTCAAATACTGTCTAAAACATATTAATTAACAATAATTTCAACTAAAATATAAAATTCACTAATTTTTCCAAAAATTCAATTTTCACATAAACATTCAAAAATTTATAATAAAAATTCTATACATAATTTTAATAAACCTTCTTCAAGAAACTTGCTCAAAATAATTAATAGAATTTATTTAAAATATATTCATCCCAAGACCGGAGCGGTACCGGAACAGTAACTCTGATCACCGGAAATAGTACAAATTTCAAAACAACTTCTGAAAAATAAATAAAAATCATCAATAGGTAGCTCATAACTTCTACAACAAATAATCCTAAAGCACCAACACCGAATAAAATCATATTGAAGCTCAAACCAACGATTTTACCCAAGAACATATAAACTAAAAATCAAATTTTGAGAGGCTTGTCGGAGTTGATTCCTTAAACAAATTAAGGAATTGAGTATCTCAGAGGATGAGGAAGCTAAAGAACTCAAGCTTGCAAGCTAAGGACGCCAAAAAAGTCGTTGGCCATGGAAGAGAAGAAAATCGGTCGAACCAAACTGAACCAAACCGAGAGAAGAGAACAACTGCTGGACGGCAATGAGGCGACGACAAGACGTTGGCTGGCTGGCTAGCACAGTGGCAGGCTACTGGTGGCCAAAAATGGAAAAATGGAAAGAAGAAAGAAAGAAGGAAAAAAAATTTGTCTGCACGTTTTTTTTTTTTTCTGTCCTTTTGTCCTTTTTTTCAATAATAATAATAATAGAACACTAATATAAAAATCAAATTTAGCTCTCTTAACCTTAAAATATACACAATAAAAAAATTTCTTAAAATAAAATTAACATACTTTTATACAATAATAATTAAAATAATTCTCATCACCAATTATTCAAATTTAATTTCACAAAATAATAATCTCAGTGTTAATAAAATATTTATTAATACTGCAAGTCTCGAAAATGTAATTTAATATTTTTAAAATAAATTCGGGTGTTTACATTATCTCCTTCAAAACCTCAAGCCTTTCTTCATACCTTAGTTCCATTTCATACTTGGCATCCTAAGCTAGGACATCCTTGATCCTCTGTTGTTTTGAAGATCATCAATGATTACAAGTTACCTATTTTTCTGAATTCAGCCAGTCTTAGCCATGTGCTTTATGTCGTTTAGGCAAAATGGCAAAGCTTCCATTTGCTTTTATGGACCACTCTAGTTATCAGGCTTTTGAAATCATTCACACTGATGTTTGGGGCCCTTTTCTATTTCTTAGTAATTTATGGGGTTAATTGGACAAGAGGTTACCAAACTTTATACAAGTTTTTATTTTGGTTCCATAACTTTAATTTGTATCTTTTTGGTTAACCACATAGAGAAGTCACAAAAAATAATACCAGCTAATTTAGATGATATGACACATTAAAGTTATCACATCACAGTCCAACTCAACAAAAATTAGCATGTCATACTACCATACCACCTTATTCATAAGATTTTTGACCATAATTTTACTTTACTTTTTTACCTTTTTATAGTTATCCTTATAAAATTATGATTAACAATCTCATAAAAAAGGTGACATGGTAGTGTGACATGATAATTTTAATTGAATTGGACTATGATGTGGCAACTTCAGTGTACTACATTATCTAATTTAGCCAGAATTAGTTTGGATGACTTCTCTATGTAATTAAGTTATGGAACTAACATGAAATTCAGTATAAGGTTTGGTAACCTCTGATACAATTTACCTGCAATTTAGATTTTTTATATTTTATGTTATTTGTTGATGATTTCTCTCGTTTTAGTTGTATCTTTCCTTTATAGAATAAAAGTGATGTTTATACCTTTAAAAATTTTGAAGCTTATGTTAAATTGCAATTTCAATATCAAATTAAAGGTGTTCATTCCGATGGGGGAGGAGAGTATCAAAAACTCAACTCTTACTTTTAGAATCAAAGAATAATTCATTGAATTTCTTGTCCCTATACACAAAGCAAAATGCACTAGCTAAGAGAAAAATTCGACATATTATTGACACTGATCTCACACTACTTGCCCATGCATCAATCCCTTTCAAATATTTGTCTTATGCCATTATTCAAGTTGTCCTTTCTATCAATAATATGCCTAGTACCAATCTCTAAAATTATATTCCCTTTTTTATTCTGTATAACAAGTAACCCAAATACTTCCATTGCAAAATTTTTGGTTGTGTTGTTTAATCATATCTTCAACTATGTGATTCTCATAAATTTTCTTTTCAAGGTAGCCAGTGTGTTTATCTTGGTCAATCCCTAAGTCATTGTGGCCATTTTTGTCTAAATATAACCTCTAGTAGGGTATATATTATTTGACATGCACATCACGATAAACAACTCTTTCTGTTCCAAAGCACATTGCTTTGTAGTACCTTACCCTCCAATCCTTAGATCACAGTCCATCTCCCTTTTACCTTTATCCTACCCATAGGTACAACTCCAACTTCATTTGCAACTCCCACCTAATTAAATTTGTCTCCACCATCAACACAAGCACCACTTACCCCTCCCTTATCACCTTTTAACTCATCTTTATCCCATTCGAACTGATCACTAAACCACTCCTCATCTCCAACCATCACTCAATCCACTTAAGCTTCTTCGCACTAATCACTATACACCCTCAGGGCCTTAATTTTATGATCGGTCCTATAAAATTTTCTTCTAGTATGAATACTTCTATCTCTGACTCCTCAATTTTTGACCCTATGCAGCTTCATTCTATAACAATGGCTAAACATCAAACTTTCCTATCCACCAAAACTCATTCAACCCCTAACTATCTTAAATATGAACCTCAAACATACACTCACGCCAATAAATATATTGAATGGAAAAAGGCTATGTCTATTGAAATAGATGCATTATTGTCTACTTATACATGGACCTTGTTTCTTAAACAATTAAATACTAACATCATTGCCAATAAGTGGATTTATATGATTAAATTCAGGTCTGATGGCACCTTTGATCGCTATAAAGCCCTGCTGGTGGCCAAGGGCTTCACTCAACCAGATTAAGTCAACTTTAAAGAAACATTCAATTATGTCATTAAAGCAACTACAAATTGAACTGTTCATGCTTTAGCCATTATGCATAATTGGACTATTAAACAACTTGATATCTCCAATGCTTTCCTCTATGGTTACCTCACGTAAATAATTTTTATGGAGTAACCTACTGGGTTTGTTGATGACTGTCGGCCTTACTTTGTCTACAAACTTCATCGATTCTTTATGGCTTTAAACAAGCTCCAAGCTCACTTTCTTCATACTCAAAATTTTTTTTCTTCAAAGGCAAATTCCTTTTTATTTCTTTATACAAATGGAAATCATCATCTTTATGTTCTGGTTTATATCAACGATATTATTGTCACTAATTCTTCCCAAATGCTCATTAACAATATTATATTTGCTCTCTAACATAAGTTTCTAGTTAAAGATATCGATGACCTTCACTATTTTCTTAACATTAAATTTTAGTAAAGTCCTGATGAAAATTTACTTTCCCAGTGTCAATATGCTCTTGATATTTTAATATAAGCCAAACTACAACACTATAATCCATGTAAAATACCAATGACTTTATCTCTTAAACTCTCCAAATTATCTAGCACCTTTTACCCTAATGAAAAAGCATATCGACAACTCATTAGGACTCTCCAATACCTTACTATTACAAGGTTAAATATTTCATTCACTATCAATAGATTATGTTAGTTTATGTGCAATCCCACCACTGCTCATTTGCAGGCATTAAAGCAGCTACTTCACCATGTTCATGGTACAGTGCATCTAATTAAACCAACATATTTTATCTTGACATCAAATTTTATGCTAACAGTGATTAGGGTGGCAATCCTAACGATCAAAGATCAACGACATGTTAGGCTATTTTTCTTAGCAATTCTCTGATATTTTGGCTAGCCAAAAAATAACCCACCATTGCTCAATCTTTCACCAAAAGTGAGTACAAAGCTATTGCAAATGCAGTAGCAGAATTGTTGTGGCTTCGATCACTATTAATTGAGCTAGGCTTTCCCCCAACATCATATACCTTGTGGTGTGACAATATTAGTGTTGTATATATCTTTTCAAATCCATTTTTTCGTACTCATACCAAGCACATTGAACTTGATTACCACTTTGTTCGTTAGAAGGTTACTTTTGGTGCCATTTCTGTTCACTTTATTTCTACTAAAGATCAATCTGCCGATATCTTTACCAAGCCCTTGTCATTGTCTTGATTTAACTTTCTATGTGCCTAGCTTTCTCTTCAACCAACCAAGGGCTTGCTAGAGTGTTAACAATATACATTCTAACAATTAACCAACTAATGATTAACTCATCTTGTAGTTGCACTTATCTTTCAGTTTCCTTTTGTTAGTAAATAGTTATCTTTTTGTTTGTAATCAAATACAAATATTTGTAACACTTGCCACTGAATACAACAAGAAATTCATTCTTTTCAAACTCATTTCAATGTTATCTTTTGAATTTTCCTCTAATGAAATATTAAATAG
The DNA here is from genome assembly GCA_949671775.1 of Mallotus repandus. Classification (NCBI taxonomy): domain Eukaryota; kingdom Viridiplantae; phylum Streptophyta; class Magnoliopsida; order Malpighiales; family Euphorbiaceae; genus Mallotus; species Mallotus repandus. Next base: position 4,616 of record CATIWM010394229.1, read on the forward strand.
CAAGGTCAATGCTAACTGTGACTAGAATTAAGTAATAATGTGTTGTTGGTACATGATTTAGATTCACAAGTTTTTTTTTTTTGTTCGTGAGGCTTTAATTATTGAAAAAATAATAGTTTGAAATGTCATAAGAAAATCACGAACACTAAAAATAAAAGGTTATTGTATATCTCAATCGTGAACTTCAGACATTTTGCCAATTATTCTATTTTTAATTATGGTGAATTATCAAATGAACTTTTAATTTTATTGCAAATCTATTCATAATCAAAATAGCATGTGTCTATACTAACATGACATGCTATCATGGCATGCATATGTAAATTTATTTGCTAATGTGAAAATTAGAAGAAGATCGTTATTTTTCTGTCCTTAATTAACTTTTATCTTTTTGCAAATATATTCTTAACGTTCATTTTCTTTTCAAATATACTCTTACTTCAACAAATATTTTTCATATGCTTGCCATGTGAACATGTCATTTTAGCATGGGCACATACTAGTTTGATCGTAAATAAATTTGTAACAAACTTTTATATTCAATTTGCCATAATTTTAAAAGTACGATAGTTAAAAATAGTTAAAGTTCAAAGTAAAACTATACATTAACCTGAAAATAAAATATTATAGAAAGAACTAACCTTTTTAATTGAATAAAAACAGCTTGTAAAATATTAAAAAAAAATTAATCTTTTTATTGAACAAAAAAGCTTCAAAAATAAAGAATTAACTTTTTTATTGAATAAAAGCAGCTTAAAAAATAAAAAACTATAAAAGACCAAAAAAGAACTATTTATTTCAAATATGAAGAGTGTTTAAATGATTTTTAGTCTTACTTATACAGCTATATTTAAAAACATTTTATTTTGAATTAGAATTTATATTAATAAAATAATATCGTAGTTCTATACTTAATAGAATTATATTCTTATTTTCAAATTTCAAAAACAATCTATATAAATTAATTAATCGGTGCTATAATATAATATTTTATATTTAGTTGGAGTCATATTTATTATATGAAGCAATTTTTTATATTTTTATAGAAAAATATTACAAATTTTAATAATTCAAAACTAAAACTTTTTGAGTAAATGTTTAAATAAATGTTAAATTATATAAAATGACACATGTTAAAAATCAAGTTTAACAGTTTTAGATATATATATATATATATATATATATTTTAAATTATATCATGGATTCATGTTTATGATACTGTGTGTGCCTCACACATGTGATTTAAGCTAGCGTTCTTTCTCTTTTTTTGCACTTTTTTCTTCTTCTTCTTCTGAGTGTGTTTTTTTTCTTTTTTCCTCACTCTGGCCTTTTTTTTATCTCATTCAAATAAAAATTTAAAGATTTATGTATTTTTGGTTCTCGATTCTCATTCACTGCATCTTCATGTTCATGTTCATCATTCTTCTTCTTTTCTCAGCATTATTGTAGTCTTTGACCTCTTTTTTTTAATCTCATTGAAATCAAATTTAAAAAGAACCAAGATCAAGAAACAATAAGCAAAAAGGTAAGGTAAGAAACAATAATAAGACCAGTGTACACAGCTGCTCCTTCTTCTTTTTCCTTTTCTTCTTTCTTCTTCTTTTGGTATTTTTTTAGATTGAATTTTCACTGATTTTGTTATATTTGTTTAGTTTGTGTATGTAAATTCATTAGTTACAATGGAAAGATTCATGTGTTATTAAATAAAGATTAAATTGAATGTGAACCTGCAGTGAAGGTCTGTGAACCTACAGGTGAAAGTCAATGAATCTACAGGTGAATGTCAATGAACCTGCTGCAAATTCATTTATCTTCACCTGCATGTTCAGTTGAATATGTAGGCAAAGGTTAATGAACTTGCAACAGACTCATTGATTTTGACCTATAAATTCATTGATTCTCATAAACATACAAGTGAAGATCAATTAACTTCATTGTTTTAATCAATTAACCTATTGATTACGACAAGTATAAAGACAAATTAACTAATTAAAACAAAGTTTAACATAGAAAAAAAAAAGAGAATGTTTAGCATGAAAAAAAAATATTTGACACTGTGTATAAAAAAAGAAGAAGAAGGCTTGGAGTTAGAAACTTAGAGTTGGAAACTTAGAGTTGGAAAAAAAAAGTAGAGTTCAATGACTATTCAATAAATAAAACTTAGAACCAGAAAAAAAAAAAAAGAAGGTGACAGCAAAAAGAAACATGCACATAAAAAAGAAAAGCGTACTTTTATTATTTACATGTATGATGGACCCTGGTTCATAATGTAATATGGATAGGGATCCATGATATAATAATTGTATATATATAGAGAGAGAGAGAGAATTAAAAAAAACATACCTAAAAAAATTTAAGCATAACCTCACAACAAATTATTAAAATTTACATTAAAAAAGAAAAAGAACATACCAAAAATAATAAAATTTACATTTTATGCTGATTAAAATTTACATTACAATAAAAGACCAAATCTCAAAAAAAAAAAAAAACACTTTATGCTGATTAATTAAATTGTAATCCCTACAAGGGTTCAGGAACTCTTCGATTCTCAAAGGTCACATGGAATCTCCTAAATCTCCCTCTAGTATTATTATTATTGTTGGTTTTATTATTGATTGATGACTCAATTTTGGTCAATTCAATTCCGTCCCCAATAGGCAAGGTCACAACCCCAGCTCCCTTCTTTGTCTTCAAGACCTGACCAAGAGGAAGTGATGTACCATTTTTTTTACTTTTTATATTGTGCCCTACTATAATACACCCACTTTGGTTAACATTAATCATCTTAACCAACTTCAAATGATCATCTAACTTGCCATCAATAACAAGAAAATCAATGTTCTTGTACTCCAATACTAATTGGAAAGGATTATTTCCATGAACAAATTCAATCACATCTTTAAGATCTTGAAGATCTTGAAGGTGATCTTTTAAATGGGTTTTGCTCATTTTCTTTAAATCCTCAACAAGAATGCAAATAAATCTGCCTCCTGTTTGCTTTGCTGCCACTGCTAAAGCTAGGGTTAACGGAGTTATCCCTTCTGTGCTTATCTCCACCATCAGTTTTGCTCGCTTTCCTGCTGCTAAAGCTGAAATGAATTCCATGCATTTTGGTTCAATGATCTCTGTGCTTCCATATCTAGTGCTCCTCTCTTGATTTTGATACTGTGTTTAATATACATGTTAAGTCACTTACCTTCAAGATCCAATAATTAATGGAAAAATAAAATATATATTCTTTTTCCAATTCAAAAAACTAACTGGGTTTGCTTAATTTATTAATTAGTTTCATCTATGATCACTTATCATGACATGCATGTATGTTTATATGTTCTATAAAACTTGAATGCCCATAAGAAGGATATGTATGCATTTGATGCAAATAAACCAATCTTAAACAATCAAAAGAAGGAAAAATAGGCAAGAAATTACCAGTTGAAGAGTGTGCAAGTACGCTTTCATGGCAGCTTGAGGAGACCACGCCATGAGCATGGAATTAAAGAGATCAAGCTCAAGGAAAGATAGCAAGAAAATAGTTAAAAGAGGATGATTCTTCTGTACTGAATATTTTTAACATATGAAGAAGAGACACATGCCTTGTTAAGTATATATAGAGGAGAGTTAGTGCCAATGGCAATTGAGCAGTTGTTGTTGTTATTGGATGATGAAGTGAAACATGGGATTTGAGGTTGAATGTTTGATGTGTACAAGTGGCATCAGAAGAAGAGATATTGATGCTGGTTTAGCATGTTGATGTGAAGTCGTGGCAGATGAAGAAGACTTCTTCTCATGCAAATTCTAAATAATTCTTTATTTTTCTCTCAATTATTTTGGTTACCTTTCTCTTAAATTCATACAGGTGGATCCAGAAATAGACACTTGTCATTTTCAAACTTGTGGTCTCCAGGACACTTGGAGATCAATAATTGCATGCACCTTCCAGCATTATTTAGTTAACCAATTCTCACCAATTTTTTTCTTTTTTTTCATTTTAATCTGAAAGGGCTAGTAGAGTCACTGCCACCCAATCAAAGTGCCCACATATTTTATAGGATCTGATCTAGCAGCTCTCCAAAAACGGTGTTCAATCAGATAAATTGGTGTCTTTATGCTGTGCTCATGTTGGCCTTCTGGTCTATTCTCTGTATGTATTCAGCTACAAACCTACAACACATTCAGTATGGTATTGACAAATGGATCCTTGAGTTACTTGCATCAATTGATTAAGGAACTTCACATGTGCTTATGAGGAAAAAATCACAAGAATTGATCTCTCTATCGCTCCCATTAACTACTTGTTTTTCTTGTGGTGTCAAGACCTCTGACTTGTAACAATAATTTGCTTATAACTACTTATATCGGATAGGCTTGTCCATTGCTTATATTTAATATTGAAAATTTTAAAATAATCAAAATAATTATTCCACAAATAAAAAATGCACATATAAATACTTAATAGCAGATAGATTTATTTGAAAAATAAAATAATTAAAATATTGAAAATTTTCAAATAATCAAAATAATTTTAAGCACTAAATTAAAATATTAAAAAAAATGCATGCTTTATGACAAATAGATGCTTATCATCTATTTTAAACTTGTTTTACATTAACAGTTAAATTATAAATTATCTGCAATAAAATTGGAATCTTTCATCTCATGATACTATTTAAAAAAAAAATTACTATTAGACTATTTATTAATAGAGAGGTCATATGATCTAAACTCGAACGAACAGTATAACAAAAGATAGTTCCTTCATTTTAAATCAACGATAATAAAAATTAAACTTCATATCTCAAAATATACGTAAAATAAATTATCACTTAACTATTCATTCAATCCCCTAAGCTATATCTATCGTTTATTAATTATATAAGTTAAAATATATCCCTTTCCTCTTAAGGGATATAAATTTTTACCTCTCCCTTTTATTAGTTATATAAGTCAAAATATGACGCCAATGGCTTCACTACAATCCACGATTCAGAACAGGAAGATAAAATGCTAAATTTCTTCATAAAAGTCCAACAATTGCCTTCAAAGTTGGTAAACGTAATTTTATGATCAAAGCCATGACAAGGCCTGACAGATGCTGTCCCTTGACCCTATGACAAGTCCCGGACAGCATCTGTTTTATGATTATCTTAACTACTTCTCAAATGCATTACACTCACATAATTTTTTTTCTTTTTCTAAAAAAAATACCTAGCATTAATTAAAAATTAAAGTTATATCTTAATTAATAAATAATATAAGGAAAAATATAATTAAAAAGCACAAAAATAAAATCCATGTAAAATTATAAAAAAAAATTCAATTGTATAGAGAAATTTCTTTTAACTTAAAATTTAATGTCAATTTGTAGTTTCTGTAAAATTTAAATTAACTCTTTAATTGAATTTAATTGCAGAAATATCAATATAAAATTTTACAATATAGAAATATACAAAATCAATAAATGAAAACTGCCCAAATTCTTAAGTACTAAGAATTTCATGAAAAAATGAAAAATTTCAACAAATAAAGAAAAATACATATTAGAATTTTGTATTTTATTAAATGTAAAGAAACAAAGAAAGCAAATAACAATGAAAAAACCTGTCGATCGATAGCCAAAAAATACAAATTTAAATTTTTTGTGAAAAAAATTATAAAAATTTTGCAGGTTCTGTTAATAAAAGAGCTTAAAATAAATATAAATATTTGGTAATCATCAGGGATACTTATTTATCACTCAAAAAGCACTAAAATTACTTGTTACTCATGTAATAGTTAATTGTTGAGTAGATTAGCCAATTCCATTCCCTAAATGATCCATTATTCCCAAGAAAGGAAACTGAGGCAAAATTACATCTACCAACTTTGGAAACAAAACTACAACTGTACTCGATTTATCTATGATAGCAGACCTAAATGATGCCCGTTTTATGGAAGAACAAAAAGAGAGATGGACGTGGACATGGGGCTTTTTCCTATCTGATTTCAGTGTCAAAATGATACACAAGCATTTACATCATGATGAAGAGGCTCCAATTCATATAACAATTTCAATTAATTTGCAAGAACTTGCCAAACTCAATTTTCTTGCTTTTACTCGATATCTTTTACTGCGTCCTGCATTTTAATCAATCCAAAAATAAAAATAATGGTAAGATCTTCGTTGTTCGTATTAGGAATAGCAATTAAAGCAGCAGCGGCCTGGTCTTACCTTAGCAAGCTTTGTCACATATGATGCAGCTAATGCTGTTGCCAACAATCCCAGCCCAAGAGTTAACAATGAATTGTTTCCTCCAATTAATCCAACATCAGATTCTTCTTGCTGAAACATCCCATGCATTTATTATTAGAAAAAATAAAAGACTATATATGCTCTTGAATGCAAGATAATTACTCTAAGCTAGAAAACCATAAAGAACCTCCAATATATATATGATTACACATCATGGTCTATGACAGATCATTTTCATCAAATTTCATTCCTACTACTATCATATAATATGAATATCAATCTATCATAAATAACTGAAGAGCTAAGATGATGCTTCAAACTCTGGACATAAACAGAATTTAAACTATTGCAGAAAGGTAAAACTCACAATAATTGCCCGGCCAAATGCACCAGCACTCACATAAGCCCATGTTCCCGGAAGCATTCCCAACCAACTACATGAGATTGTAGCTGAATTAGTTAGGATATACAGCGAGGTTATGTATGTAATTGCACATAATTCACAAGGTACATTAACACAAGAAAATGATCTCCTCCAAACATAAGAATCTAGAACCCTCAGATATTAGAACATTAACTATCTGTTTTGCCTCGTATTAAGATGTCCAAATAGGTTGGGACACTGTAATTTAAGATTTTAAGGACTTGTACAATTCAGTCGTATGCACAAAAACAAAAACAAAAACAAAAAAGAAGAAAAAAAGAAAAAAGAGGATATCATATCATCAATACACTTGCATAATTATGTAGAAAAATTGTATGCTCTGATATTGTTCACAATATGAATTTAGCTTAATCACACCTAAAAAAGAGGGAAGGAAACATAAAACAAGCATGCAAATCAGGCAACAAAACTTGAAAGGACCAGACATAAATAGCTCCTTTGCATGTAAACATCAAATGCAATGGTCACAAAAAACTAAGTAAAAATATAGAAAGTATGTATGGTTTTGCAAGCAAACGATTTGTGCATGCAGCAGATGCCAAATATACAGAACAAAAATTCAATCTCCAGAACAATAAAAGCAACTAAGAAGATTTCTCATATCAATACTTATAATAGAAAGTCAACATTGCACCTAACAGCTATAAGGAGATGAATAACAAGCAAACCTTCCCAAAACATATGGAACAAACTTAACAGATGTCAATCCGTATAAATAATTCCCTAGAGAAAAGGGAAGCAACGGGCTCAAACGAAGAAGAGTAACAACTCTGAAGCCATTTTCACCAATTGCTTTGTCAATGGCAAGAAACTTTTTATTTCCTTCAACCAGTTTAAGGATACGCTCACGGGCAAAATATCTTGCTATTAGAAAGGCAACACTTGCAGCGACCTGAAAAGGGTAAAAATATATCAAATAAAGCTTCCAGAACACAAGGTCAAGGTTTTCTTCTCCTCTATTTGTAACTAACAAGGGGCTCGTTCATGAAATCCAACTAACCGTTCCACTTATCGATACAATAATGGTGCCAATAACAGAGCCAAAAAGAAGACCCGCTGACATAGTTAATGGGATTGCTGGAATTGCAAGGATCTACAGCAGCAAATTTGTTAAGATTTAGATCGAGCACAGAAAAATAAGTAGTGCTAATTAATGTCAAATGCAACAATTATAAGCATATGAAATACAAAGAAAACTATTAAATGATTCTTCAGGGATAAAATGAATAAATAAATAAAAAGAGCACTCTGATGATAGAACTCTTTCAGATTATGATGTGGCAGGTCAAAACAATCCCCCTTATGAGCCTTTTAGAGCAGTTAACTGAATCGGGCAAAAAATTTGGAATCATGAATGCCTCAATAAGAGATACTTTATGTTTAAGGTTTCAAATTAGTTTTTGATGTTGGTTTCAAATTAATAATTAAGAAGAGAATCAGCATTGAAGTCACAAAAGCAAATAACATGCTTACTTCAAGTCCTGCATAAACTGCTACAAACAAAGCATATCCAGCTGGTCCATAGCCTGTTCAAGAAAGCACAGCATGAAGTAAGTAAATTCTACGATGAAGAATGAAATAGTAACTGAAGTTTTCACTGTATATAGCACTATTTTGAAACACACCCAGCTGCTACCAAGGGAAAGGACTTGCATTTACAATATAACAGCACCACATCAAAACAAACCCAATACATTAATTTGAATCAGGTGGGAAACGGTTAAAGCAATGCCATGTGAGATATATATGTTTAATTTACACACTATAAATACAAGAAGAGTATCAGGACTTTTTGTTCCTTTCCCTTCTCAATCCTTCAGATATGTATATGTATGTGTGTGTGTGTGTGTGTTTATGGTCATATTCATTGAAATTATATTAAGAAAACAGAGAAATTAAACAATTATAAAAATGTATACAAATTTCTCTCACTGAGAACTATGGAGCCACTGGACTTTAACTCTGTACGATAATGGATTGCAAATAGGAAAGCCTCAGCACCATTAAAAGAGACATGTTTGATAAGAACCTTAAATAAAGATGAAATTTTGCTGACAGTTTCCCACTATACTACCTTCCACCTCCCGCTTGAACCAACCAGATTTGTCGAGATAAAAATTCTCTCACAACATTTTCCTTAACTCTCAAAGCAATTATGTTCAATACGTGGGTTTACTTCACAAGTGGATAACTGAGGAGCATGAAATTCACATGACTAAGTCAATTTTTGTTTTTCTTTCATCTTCTTGTCCTAAAATCTATTACAAGACAGTCAGTAGCAATGCTCCAGCAGATTCAGTCAGCCTGCCACCACAGTAATAATCCAAATATGTCTTCTGTAGATCCCATGAGATACAGATAGTGTGTTTCACTTTTACAAGACTATTATACTTAACCGTACAATAATTCTAAAACTTAGTAAGATACAATAAGACAAAGACCTAAAAGACAGCTAGTTTGTCTTCACCAGAGAAAATTTAACAATATTTCTGGATATAACACTCAACTATAGTTTCATCCTAAAAAACTTCTTAAATTATTCTTTATATTTAAAACTTTCCCAGCAGTCAAGGAAAATAAAAGTTCTTTAATCTATCACTCATCCTTGTGAATATCAAAACCAAGACACTGGGAAGAATGGTAAAACACTAGAAGCTGTTTATTGGATTTTGTAATTGTAATAATCACAAAATGAAGAAAAGCCATATAATTCACATATTCATGTAACACCTATGAGAGTGAGAACAAGTAACTTGTACAATAACAATGCTGCTTTTAGTGACATTAAAATACAAATATTATTCATTCCAGAACGATATCAGAAGAAAATTGACTCCTTATGAAATGCATATGAAGCAGTTAAACAAAAATCCATAAAGACACTAGTATTCAATAAAACGAAGAAGGATTTCAATCCCTTGAAGACATAATTTCAGTAGAAATTGTATTCTATTGACATGTTCAAACCCTCTCAAAATTCTCAGCAATGCCAAACAAAAAGTTGTTACAAACAAGAGCATTAACACAGAATTGACACCGAACTAAGGGAAAACTTTCATGAACTGCATTGAATTTCAAGCAAATTCAGTAAAATTCACAACAAATTCACAGAGAATCAACAAAATGCATATGCCCAAAAGAAAATTTGCTTCAATGAAACATTAAAAATGGATAAAGAAACTTAAATTCCAATTGAAATTAATATCCAAAGTTCGAAAGAAATTACTAAAAGAAGCAAACCACGAAACAAATTGATAAAACAAAAAGAAAATACCTTCAATAAACCCAGAAAACTGATTCAAGAAAGCATTGATCTGGTCTTTGTAAATATAACCAACAGTGCCAAATCCACCAACAACACCCACCAATAAAACGCCAGCCAAAAGGGTACCTTTAATAGCAGTTTCCCCTTCCACTCCACCATCATCACTAACCTTAGTATCATCATCATCACCACCACTTTTAGGATTCAAGAACCACCTCAAACTCTGTGGAGCATTGGTGCTCTTTTGAAGAGTCTGTTTCTTGGTTTGTTTAAGGGAAGAACATGGGGTCAAGAAGTGAAAACGTTTACTGGGTCTGAAGCTATAAAGAAAAGAAGTGCAAGAAGAAGCAGGAGGTGAAGAGGAGCGGAAATTTGAGGGTAGACATGGTGATGATGATAGGGGTTGCCTTAAGCTGAGAAGGGTGCGCATTTTTTGAAATGGGTGCAGGAGATAAAGAGGGAAGCTACAAGCAGTAGCTCGCTCGTGTTAAAGCTGATGATGCTACCGATGCTGATGCTATTCTTGACGATTCTTGAAGATGGAATATTGCCATGTAAAAAAAATGGTGGGAGGATTATGCGTTTGGGGTGCGAAAATTGGTGGTGGGAATTGGGTTTCAAGACATGTAAAAAATTTTTAGCTAATGTGTTTGTGAGTGGCTTCTAATTTAGCCACGTTCTCATTTGTGGTATCAATGTACCAAAATTTTTAAAGAATTTTTATAATAAAATGATTGTGAAATTAAAATGAAATTATTATGTTTCAAATGGAAAATTAAATAAAAAACTATTTCTTTTATTTTCTCAACTTATTTTTAAAATTTACACCATTTTAAATTTAAAAAAAATATTAAAATTGAAGATTAAAATGTTTGTTCAAAAAAATCTGAAATTATATGTGAAAAAATTTTATCTTTAGTTCGTAAAATTTCTTTACAAACACATACAAGTGTTGTGCTTGTGGCGTTGTCTTCACACATATATGAGTGCTGATGAGACTTGATTTTCTAGCACGTACGAGTGCTGTTGAGATCCAATTGTCTTCGAGTATGTAAGAGTGCTAATGAGACTTGATCTTCGACTACGTAAGAGTGCTATTAAGACTTTATCTTCGAGTATATATGAGTATTGTTGAGATACGATTTATGAAGCACCAATACTTTAAATAGGGTGGAGTATTTATGTCGGATACTTTTCGGATATCGACACGCGTCCGACACGACTCGACACGTGTCCGATACGGTTCTATTATTTTATTATTTTTTCTTTTTAAGACACGGGACCGATACAATTAGGATACGGGACCAACAAGGTTGGAACACGGGGCCGACATGGCTGAATATTTTTAGGACACAGCAGGGCACTTTTTTAGAACACTTTTTAGCTCTATTTTTTGTATAATTTAATTTAATTTAATTTAATTTAATTTATTAATAATTTAGTTTAATTAATTTAATATTTAATTTAATTGATCACTTGTTATGTTTGCCTTATATATGACAATTATAGATAATTAATTAAATTATTATATATATATTAATTATTTAAATTTCATGGAGTTTTT
>CATIWM010394286.1:0-28042 GCA_949671775.1 Mallotus repandus
ATATCCCACATACATCAAATGAATCCAAAAAAAAAAAAAAGCTCAAAATTTTCATGTAGAATATATAGTGAGATACCCAATAAATTATTTTGTGACTATAAAGGGGAGACAATAGTGAGATATAGAGGCATCTAGACATGGTGCTGGAAGGATACATAACAACTGGCTTAGAGGCTGCTTTGGTGTGTCATTCACTCTCACTTTGCATCACCCAAATGGAATTATTCTAGTTTGAAGGTTGAAATATTTTAGACTTTTTTTTTTTTTTTTTTTTTTTATCGCTGCCAAATGAGGATGGATGATTTGAACCAGATCTTCGAATAACGCTACAGAAATTTGACTACTAGTATCACTACCATATTTTAAACTTTTTTAAACAATAATTTTTGGTGCATTTTATGATAAATTTTTTTCTTTACTTTATTTATATCATCGTTAGATGATATTATTTTTTTCATATTTAATGTTAACTTTTTATGAAAATAAATTTTACTTTTTAGAATATAAAATCACTTCAAAAATGTGTACATGGTACTACAACCTTATGGTCAAAAAAACAAAAGGCTGAAAAAAAAACAGGTGGTTTGGAGATCTTGGGAAATCGTTGTTGAGATCATGGGATTCAACACTGAGACTTTTCTGTAAAAACAAAAATAAAAAATAAAAAATGGAAATTAAAGATCAAAGAAAACAAAGGAGATTTTTGTAGAGTCAACTATTATTTGAGTCAACAATCATGGAGCAATTCACATTAACCCTCTTCCCCTCCCAATTTTTTTTATAATAATAGATAAATAAACATAATTTCATTTTTATATAAATTAATATATATATATATATGTAAAATCTTCAATAAATATTAAAAATTTATATTATTATAAGTCGAACTTGCATCCTTTAGCTCCCTAAATATATGTGTTTAGTGTCTTGATAACATGAGCTATTTATGTTGGTTTTTATCACAACAATTATATTTTGATAAATCGAATTACCGCATTTTTTGTCTAGTCAATTAGTGACATCAATGATATAAGATAGTTTCATTCTTATGGATATTTGTTTTCAATGTTCTTATTGAATTCTTAAATTTTCCGTACATGCAATATTTTGAATAATCTTTAATGTCAAAACCAAATGTTTTCATATATATATATATATATTGAAAGTAAATTTTTTTTCTAAATTACCGGTATTCAAAATTTATTGGATTCTAATTAATCTTTCGATCCGGATAAAATTATAAGAATAATAAAAAAATTTCGACAACTAATTTAACACGATTGCATAAACGACATAAGGTTCAAACCCAAAAATTCTTTGAGCGAGAATAATTTTCTATCAACTGATTCAATGATTATTAATGAAGAAAGTAATATTTTTTTGGTAAACTGTGTAAATATGTACTATTAAAAAAGTCTCAATAAAAATTTTATGCTTACGTATAATTAATTAGTTCAAATCAATAAATTTTTCAAAATTTGCAGTCAGCAGTTGAAATGTTATGCTAGCTAGCTGAGAGACAATATCTAACAAATGAGTCCCCAAGTCTAGTAGCAAATATATAACTATAATAATAGTTTAGCTAGATCACTAGATTACTTTTTCATTACAAAATATAGTACAAGTTTGATCTTATGGTGCCGATGAATTGCATATACCAATTGCTCTAGACAGATGTGTCCGGGATCTCCCAAATATGATTCATGACAGCATTAAAAATTTATTGTATGTTTGGATTGAAATTAAAAAATAGAATATAACAGTTATAAGAATAACAATTACAGATGTAACAATTAAATTGTTAACCTCGTTTGATAAATAAAACAAATGAATAAGTTGTTAATTGAATAAGTTGTTAATGTGAAATAGAAAAATAGGCATTAAAAGAATTTTATTTTTTTTATGGACCCACTAACTCAAACTTTGAATCAATTGAAGGTTTTGTTGTTACTGGATACAAAAGGAAAAAAAAACCTAAAGACAATAACATTTAGAGAGCATGCTTAATGTTGGTCTGAACAATATAGATGCCATTGACTAGATGTGGGCATTTTTGTAATATATGAAGTGATAATTTTTGTGGTTAAAAAAATAGTAAGAAAAATTGCTTCTCCCCCAATACGTTTCCTATATAAAAAACATTTTGTTGGTTAGTAAAATTTGATATCTTAATTAATCAAAACTGTCACTATCAAAGAAGTTTATTTTTTCTATCAAATTGTTAACTAGGAAATAGGGAAGTGGAGACAAAAAGCCCTCACTATGCATAGAAGTCTTATATATGAATTTTATGTAATTGCAATTTTTTGTCTTCCTAAATCTCATTTCAACTCTTCCTCTCGAGGAAAGACAATCAATGGGTGGTATTGACTGTTCCATTAACTGAATCGTGGGTACCTTTTTTATCCGAATTCAAACATGTAAAATTAATATTTAGCCCATATTTTGTTCAATTTCACTCAGAAATTCATTTCATTTACAATAAATTTTTATTAATGAAGTGTATTAATTCAGATGAATATTTTGTGAAAATCATTTTATATTGTATTATATTATATTTGGTATAAATCTATAATTTAAATTAATTTTAATTTTGGTCAAAAATACCTTTCTAGATAGATTATAAATAGCCTTAAAAATTCTGGAATTTATTTGTAAGTTCCAACCATTTTATTAAAATTTCATCTAATTATAATGAATTTTACAAATTTAAAAACATAGAATTGCAAATGAATTATACAACTTATTCATTTAAACCAAACACACATTATTTAGAATTCCAAATGAATTCCATAAAATTTTGTAGAATTCATTTATACCAAATACACTCTTACCAACTATTTTAAATGGTTTAAATTCTATTTTTTTAACCATGACATTGTATATTAATTTTTAATTCATTTAACAGCATATTTTATTTTTTTTAATTGTTTAAAATGAAAAATAAATGTAATATAAAATGCAAATATATCTAATATTTAACAACCCTATATATTCTTTAAATAAGTAAAACAAAATCCTTGATAATACCCATTGACTGATATGTATGTGTGCGTGTATCGGCAAAATAATTCATATTTAAGAATGATTAATAATACTCTTTAAAATAAGTTAATTTCACAAATATTATATTTATAAAATAATTTAATATATATTAAACAAAAATATATATATTTTAAAATATAATAACATATTCTATTCGGATAATCATAACATAATTTTTAAAAAATTAAACCTAAATCAAAATTGAAAAAAAAAATTAAAATCTGAAAACGCAAACTTAATCTAACAATTCATTTTAATCAAAAAAATATAATTTTTAAGAAATTAAAACCTAAATCAAAATTGAAAAAAAAAAACTAAAATCTACAAAAGCAAACTTAATCTAACAATTCATTTTAATCAAAATTTTAGTTTAGTTTAATTGGTTGCAATTTAATTTTTGATTTAATATGTTTTTCTTTTAACACCTCTAATGGTAGTGCATAAATAGACTCAAAGAGGGTAGAAACAGTACATATTATTAATTTGGATTAGGTATATCAGAACATATCCAAAAACTACAATATGTTCATAGTCATTTATGAAAGAGTGATGAGAATGGTAAAACCCCTTATATTGTATATTGTGTTGTAGTAGGGAATATATATACTGAACACAAACAGAGTCTAACTAAGTGATCCTATTATCTTATCACCCTGCCTCAAGTTGTATGGGGTGAGAATGCACAAACAACTTGTTGCGTGATGTATGCTACCACGCAGTGTAATTCATTCGCAGTGTGTGCTATGGTTTAATACTCTGCTTCAGTTGAGGATACTATCCTTTGTTTCCTTGTACCCCATGTGATAAGATTGTTGCCAACATAGATAGAGAAACTTGTTGTTGATTTTCAATCATCCAAGTCCCCACCCCAATCAGCATCACTTTAAGTCAAAACTTAGAAATGTTGTGATAGCCGAATGACCATCCCATGGTTGACAATTCCTCTTAAGTAACGCAAAAGGCGTTTGACAGCCATCTAATGATCGGTGGTTGGAGCATGCATGTATTGGGAGACTTTGTTAATAGAAAATGATATATATGGACGAGTCACACAAATGTATTGGAGGCCTCCAACAATGCTGCTATAAAAGGACGGATCAGAATATGTTGTACCTTTAGGAATAAATTTATAATACGTAGTGGATGGAGTTGTCACAGGATTGGCATCAGCCATGTATGCCTTTGTTAACAATTCTTGTATATATTTTGTTTGATGCAACAACAGACCCATATTCCTCTTGGTGACTTCGACGCCCAAAAAGTAATGAACAGCTCCAAGATCTTTGACAGCAAAGCTATTCTGTAGAGATTGAATGATGGTAGATATGAGTTGTTGGTCATTGCCTGTTAGTAAAATATCATCTATATAGATTAGGCAATAAAGGTGCACTAGTCCATGGTGATAGTACAAAGAACTATCAGTCTTGGAGCTAGTGAAACCCAAGGAGAATAGACTTTGTGTGAGGCGCTTGAACCATTGTCTTAGTGCTTGTTTAAGCCCATAAATGGACCTTTTGAGCTTGCAAACATGATTTGGAAAGAGGGGATGAATGTAGCCTTGAGGTTATGTCATAAATATATCTTCAGCTAAGTTACCATATAAGAATGCATTCAAGACATGTAGTTGTTTGACCTGCCATTTGAAAGATAATTCCATGGAAAAAATGAGTCTGGTTGATGCTTATTTAACAACAGGGTTGAATGTCTCTATGAAGTCGATCCTAGGGCATTAATGATACCCTTTTGCCACTAACCTGGCCTTATATCGATCAATGATTCTATTTAGTTTCCATTTTATTTGAAATACCCATTTGGATCAAATCAAATTTTGGGTATTCGAAGGTTGTACAAGCTCCCATGTGTCATTCTTTAATATGGCATCATACCCTTCTTGCATGGCTTCTCTCCAATGTACACAACAGATAACTTGCATATAACATGATGGCTCAATATCTATGTAGAGGGTAGAGAGGAAGGTTTTTGGGTTTAGATGTTCCTATTTAGGATCTAGTAATCATGGGATGTGTCTAATATTCTTGGCATGGTTAGTTTTTATATTGGGTTAAGTCTACAACGAGAAAGAGTTTTGGTAATTTTATTTCAGATGGAAAGTGTGGGGAGTATCAATTGGACTTCATGGATTTGGATGTGGATGGAGTTGGTGGTTGATGGTAGGATGAGGATGGAGCTATAGTGGTTAAAGGTGATGTTGGTGTTAGAGTTTCTATGGGAGTGGGACTATGGTGAGATAAGGTCAAGTTTGGTATAGTTAGTAAAGTTGTTAAGATAAAGTTTAATGTGGTTTTAAAAAAATGTGGTAGAAAGATAACCAAAGGAGTAGAATCCTTGTCACTTGGTGCCACCTTTTGGTCAATTAGAAATGACAATTCCTGGTCATAAAAAATAACATGACATGAAGTTATGAATTTCAAAGAATTTAAATCAAGACAAATATAACCTTTTATGTGTTTTACTGTAGCCCATGAACACACATCTTTGTGAGCGAGGGGAGAGCTCTTGGTCACTATAGGGTCGGAGCCAAAGGTAACAAAGGCAACAAAGGCATCTAAATGTGTGCATTTGCATGTAGTTAGGATCTTTGTTAAACAAGGTACTGAAAGGATTATTGTTGTTTAAAGTGAGAGTGGGTAGGTGATTTATGATGTAAGCTATTGTGTCAAAAGCAAATGTCCAATATTTATTTGGTACATGAGAGTGGTGCATCAATGACAAGGTTGTTTCAAGAACATGTCTGTGTTTTCATTCAGCACACCCATTTTGTTTGGGTATTTTAGGACATGAGCTATATTGGGTTATTCCATTCTCTAACAAATATAGGGTTAAAGCTTGAAACTCACCTCCCCAATCAACTTGGAAAGATTTAATGGAACAATAAAAAAAATTCGATAAGATGTGTAAATTTAATGAAGACACTAAGAAACTCGTATTTAAATTTTAGGAAATAAACCCAAGTATGTTTGCTATAATGATCATAAAATAGCACATAGTAAAGACTACCATCTACAACAGTAACAGGTGAAGGACTCCATAGATCATAACAAATTAATTCCAATGATTTTTAAGCATTATAATGAGATAAAGAAATGGTAGATAATGAATTTTGCTAATATTACAAGCATGACACGCTAAAGTACTTTTATTGGAACGAAAAGGTAAATGAAACTGATTTATTATTTTTCAAACAGTGACATTATTGGCATAACCAAGGATGTTGTGCCACTAATCAAATGTAGAAGCAAGAAATGTTGTGGAGGACTTATGGTCAGATCATGTAAGAGGATGAAATACAATCCATCATCATTTGAGCAAGAATGAAGTATCTTCCTCGTGTGGATATCCTTAATAAGAAATTAACTAAGAAAAAATTCAATAAGAACATGATTAGCATTAGTGAAAGATTGAACTGAAAATAAATTGCAACATGATTCACATACTCAGAGAATAGGATCTAATATAAAGGAATTATTTGATGTATGACAAAGAGCATATCTTGTATAAGTGATAAAGAGATTTACCATTGCCAAGTCGAACATTATCTTGACTAGTATAATCTAAATACAATGATAGATTGTCAAGATTAGATGTGAGATGTTGGGTGGCACCGATGTCAAGAATCCACCATTGGTTACTTGAGGAAGGTGATAAAGCTGCAAGGTTAGAGACGGGCTTTTTATGAAAGAATGGTGAAGTTGTTGTCTTTTGCATGCCTTTTATTCTCTGAGTCAGGCCCTGGTTGGCAAAATGACAAAATCCATAACAATTGTGACATTAGATATAACCATCAGTATGTGAAAAACTTGGAAGAGCATGAGAAGGAGTTTGTCAACCACTGCTGTTCCAACTACGGCCTCTTCCGCGATTGAATCTGCCACCACGATTTCGAGAACCATAGCTAGACCTGCCACCACAATTTTGTGTGGTTTCTATATGAGCAGACGGAGTAATCACTGATTTTATTTCAACGTGGAGGTCTTCTTCTTCAGAAAGGAGTAGTCCATATAATTCATCATATAAGACATCCTCAACTCTCTATTGTAATGACCGAATGAAGGGTCTATATAAGATGTTTAAGCCGTTGAGAATGACTTGTACTAGATTATTATCAAAGATGGGATTGTTGAGAGTTGTTGGTTGATCAAACATGGTTTTTGCCCTTTATGTATACTGAGCAATAGTTTTGGCTAGTTCTTTTATAATTCAAAAAAATTAAGACTTGATTGTTCTTGTTTGAGCTTTAAAACCCATTGTATAGGAGTTAGCCAATTTTCCTAAGCTTCATGAGTAGTCTTAGCACCTACAACTTGTGGAATGAAGGCTTCAGATATTAACCCTACAATCCAACTCAATATAAGTTGATCTTGTCGAAACCAATTATGATAAGTTGGGTTGGATGTCCATTTTTAAGTGTTTGTGGTGGTGAGACTGTGGAGCTATCAATATGGCTTGCTAGATCATAACTATTTAGCAATGGCAACAATTGTGCTTACCATAGTAAGTAATTGGTAGAGTTTAGTTTAACCAGTAATTAATGAGCAATGTTTGGTAAAGATTGAATGGAAGGATTTTATGTTACTGTTGTAATGGCAATGTTTGTGCTTGAGTTGTCACCCATGGGATCAAGTGGTTTTTAAACCTAATGGGGGCTCTGATACTATAAAGCAGTGATGAGAATGGTAAAACCCCTTGTATTGTGTATTGTGTTGTATTAGGGAATATGTACTCGGAACACAAGCAGAGTCTAACTAAGTGATGGAGTCATATGAATATACAAATGTTATCCTATTATCCTATATCTCATATCAGCCAACTTAATTTATTTAAAATAATGCTAGGTACTTTTTTAATTTGATGAATGTTCGATTACATGAATAAATTAATAATTAAACGAATTAGCATTAACAACATAATTTTTTTAATTAGGAAAAAGAAAGGATATATTGTTTAAAAATAGGCATAAGATTTTCAACTTTTTTTTTGAGAGAAAAAGATGAAAATGTACATTTTGATGAAAGAATAACAGAAATAACAATACAATCAATAAATAACAAAATAAAATTTCACTA
Organism: Mallotus repandus; assembly: GCA_949671775.1. Lineage (NCBI taxonomy): Eukaryota > Viridiplantae > Streptophyta > Magnoliopsida > Malpighiales > Euphorbiaceae > Mallotus > Mallotus repandus. The sequence continues at coordinate 8,130 of CATIWM010394286.1, forward strand.
AAATTATAAAGTTTTGGTTGTTATTTCTCAATTACATTAATAGAGCTCTTCTGATTTGTAACTCAACGATTCGTACACTCCACTCAGTGACTTTATTTAGTCATGAATTGACTATTCGATCTTTAAATGAGTTCAATCGTAGAAATACCAATAAAAAAATTTATAATAAGGAGATATCCAAATTCCATTAAAGAAAACTATAAAAATTCCATTAACGGCAAGAACTACATGAAAAAAAAATCAAAATTTCAATTAAAAGACAAACAAAATAAAGATCTATATTTATTCAAAGTAAATAAAATAAAATAAAACAGATGAAATAGAAATAAAAGTAGGAGGGACCACCGACGATCATAAAGATGATCCACAATGATCAAGATAAAAACTATAACAAAAATCAAGAATAAAGAGAAAATGAAGAGAAAGATGTGGCAAGATTTTTTTTTTCTGAATGCCTCTATTTAGTTAAACCTATCAGATTTTTGACTTTTAACATACTAATAAATTGGTAAACATTCCACATGGCATTACAGAAATTCTAATTTCTAACCTGCAATTATATAACTTTATAATGATAAAAAAAAATAGCCAAAGGTGCAAATTGGACCCTCATATTTTGTCCTAATTTTTCATTGGACTTTATCATTTTTTTAGCTAAAATGAAACTTCTTCTTTATAAAATTAGATCATATTGGAACTTTGGTGAGTAAAATCAAGTACTATAATTTTTTTAGTATAATTAAGTTCTACAAATTAATAAAAAAATTATTGTAATGGTTATTATCACGCCCATGTTATTACCTGTACATTATGGAATGGGAGTAAAAAAATAATAATAAATAAAATAATAATAATAATAATAAATGATAGTATATTAAACGAGGATAATTATAAGGCTAAAATGCCTTTTGATTATATTATTTCGGGTACTTATAAGTCATAATAATAATAATAATAAAAACAACAATAGATAGAGTTGAAGACTAAATTGGAAGAGTTAAGGGTGAAGTGATGTGGCGGCAAGGGAGTGGGAGGAAGGTTGGTGGCCATGACATGTCCCTAAAAGGACTTAAGGTTTCCTAGATTAGGAAATTAACCAAGGTGAGCTGCTCCATTAACCTTTAACTAGTGGTAGTCTTCATTCAAAAAAAAGAAAGGAACAAAGAGAGAAAACGAAGCAGGTGAGACGAGGATAGACAGTAACCTCTGATGGTGATTCAGCTTGCATGTAGAAGAAAGAGAATTCTTGTTACTTAATTCTTCTTCTAGAGACCAGCCATTATGATTTCCTTACATTGGAGCCAAAGATCAAGGAGAAACGGAGACAAACAAACAAACAAAAAAAGAGGGGAACAAAAACATATGGAGTTCAGTAGTAAAATTGGGTAAGTAACGAAGAAGTGAAACACTTAATGGTTTTAGGAACTAATTCAAAGTTTGAAATGGCTCTAAATTTAGTTGCATACAAAGATTTAGTGGTGTTGTGGACACAAAGATGAATGGAAAAAAGTTTAGAATGAATCAGAATCCAAACTAATCCTAAGGTTAAGTTTGTATGTAGAAAGCTCAGCACTTGAGCATAAATTAAAAGATGTTTATAATTGATTGTTAGGAGCTGACTGGAGGCATATAAAAGAGTTTGTCAAAGCAGTAAGGGGAAAGATGAAAGTCAGACTTGACAATGAGTGAACCTCTGCTCATCTCCTCACCTTGTACCGATCCTAAAGCCTGTTTTTGAATTTTTTATTTTTGCTGAAATTTTGTGTTTTTGGTGCTATTTTCCTTATGGAATTTGATTCCTAGTTAACACTAAAATTTTTGCTCTTTGTGTTGTCTTTCTTGAATCTAGTTTCACGGTTCTTTTTTTTAAATAAGCTACGATGTCCTTTTTTAATTCTTATGGACTTCATGCTCCCATTGTTATTCAATTTGTTGTTGTGCACATTAGAATTTTGTATAGAATTATATGAGTGGGGAATGTAGGAATAGAGTTTAAATAACTTAACAAAGGTGTTCTTTTTTTAAAAAAAATGCAGAAAGAGAAAGCATAATTTGCAACATAAAGAATCATTTGATTCACCTTCCCAAATCAAGGATGAAAACTTAAAAGAAAATAAATCGACAAACCACATAAATGTTTGTTCAGAGGTGTAATCTTCAGTAAAATGGCTTCTAGGCTATTAAGATTAAATTCCCTTAGTGGCCTATGTATTTTGTTGATTTTGGTGGTATTTTCCCCAAACTTCAACTGGTTTATAATAGTGATTGTTTACCCTTTGTCTTACCACAATTGTTTGAAAATAATTCTTTAAATTACACATAGAACAATCGAATAATTAGAAATTGTGGAACCGTGTTTTGCAATGTCTTGTTAATGGCCATAATGAGTACTGAATTGTCGTTAACTATACTGAATATTGGGCATAGAGTTAAGTTTACTTCTGTTACATAATGATTAATGAGAATAAAATTTTATATATGTACATTGGATTTTTTAAGACTGATGAAGGTCATTGATAGTAGGCCACTTTGATTAAGAAGTAATACCTTGGATTGGAGCCAAGACTTAAGAATTTAAAGTGTACATGTGTATCAAACACCAAAGATGTGAATAATAAACCATGCTCTACATAATTAAGTTGTGTCATACTACACTGAAAAAAAAAAAGATAATGAGATAATTAAAATTTCTCCTAAACCTTAAAAAATCGTCCCCAATACTTTTGGGGACAATTTTAGCCTTCCTCGCCTATTGTCCTTTTTGCATCAATCTCCAACTCTGCAGAAGGTGAAATTACAAATGTCGTCCTTATACAAGGGACGACAGTCGTCCCCATCTTAGAAGACAATAGTCATCCTCTAAGTTGGAGACGATTGTAGTAAGGACAACTGTCGGGGACATCCTTCAACATGGGAAACGACAATTGTCTCTACTTAAGGGACAATAATCGTCTCTATAAGTAAGGATGATTGTCGTTCCCTAGATTTTTAAGGACGACATTCGTTTGTATTTATCCTAAATAATTATATTTTATTTATTTTGTACTTTTATTTATTATTTACTTATTTAATAATATTTTTTTCTTTTATCATCTTAGTATTAGTGTCAAAATAATTTGAAGCAATTAAATATTAATAATATTATTTCATTAATTGAATAAATTTTCCTAAGTTCAAATTCAAGTTAGACTACAAAATTAATATAAACTATCCTAAAATAATACAACTGCTGCTCTTAAGAGGCCCATACTTTACAGGTCCTCTCTTGGACATGTAGCTTTGATTGTTGAAGTCAAGTTTCAACCGATTTCCATAATATATTTTGCACCCATCAAAAATTTTATGCACCTGAAGACACATTAATATAATATGTCACTCAGCTATCTCCATGAAAAACACTTAAATTAATCGTAAAATATACATCAATTTAAAACACATTCTCAACACCAAGTAAAAAAGTTTCCAAGATATTGATAAAGAGATTGACACCAAGCAAACAAACCTTACACCATTCAATGTGTGCTCTGAAGGTGAATGCCAATGATATTGCACCAACTCGTAGTTAGTACCATCAATGTTAATTTCTCATGCATATCCTTTCCAAATCACATGTAAAACATACATTTTGAGCGAACAAATTAACATGAGATATGTAAATGGTTCCAAGTCTGTTCTATTATTGCATCTCCCTGGGGATTTTATTTAATTTTGAATTGGTAGTTGTAAACCATATAAATTATTCTGAAACTAGATAAAAAAAGGGAATAAAACTCGACAACTCACAAGTTAATGGACTCATCACAAGTGGGGATAACAAGCTTGTCATTAACTACAGAACAACAATAAACCCCTTGTGCTTTTTCGTATAACGAAAAGTACATATAATATTTATAAAACACACCAGCAACAAGAGTAGTGTTGATATCATGACTCAGCATAGAATTGAGTTCAAAACTCATTCATAATATAAATTAGGCCAAAGAGACAAAAAAAAAACAGCCATATATTAATTGAGAACTAAGCAACATGCATGTCCATTGATTCATACAAGTATTTCATGAGTTTGATCAATTAGCCTTTACCTATCTACAAATTAATAATTTCTCACCCATATGCATAGAAATGAGTTAACATATGCATTCCAGCTTCTAATGATGGATTTTCTCTTTAGGTGCTTCTAATCATGCCTAAATTGCATTCGAGAATAAATAGGACAAAAATAATGTTTTGTGCCTAAAATAAAATATTGGTGACGTACTTTATGTTCTCATATTTGGTTTGCTCATAATTCTCTTATCCAAATACACACTTTTATCCAGTTAAAATATATAAACCATTTTAAGTCAATGTAATTAGCACTTAAGTACACAAGTGGAATTACAAGTTAAAATCATATTATTTATGAGGGTAGACCATATGATACTACAAACCTTTAAAGGAAGAGCCTGTCTTTAAACTTTATCTCCTTAGTCAAGAAATTAGCTCCAATTGTTGCCTTGTGTTGATTGTCAAACATTTTATTTACATATCTAAAAAGAAACAAGTCAAGAAAACAATACTAGATACAAAGCATACATTTCTTTTTTCCTTTATAAACCAAATTGTATTTTTTTTAAAGAAAAATCAAATAATCCAAAAAGCTGAAAGATACTGATTCATTAAAGAGGTGTTTCCCACCCTGTAAAAATCACAATCAAATGCAATATATTAAGTTACAGTTTCATCACAAAAAAAAAAGATGCCTATAAGCAAAACTAATAATAAATTAATTAGTAGGCAAAAAAATCTTCAAAATTCAAAATTCAAATCACTTGACCAGTGCATTTTCTCAGATGCAAGAATTCAATTAAATCGAATTATGTTTCAGGCAAAATCATTCAATTTAAAGGGCATTTAACAAAAAGAACCAAAATCATACATAAAAAAGTGACATGATCGAACTAATTTCTATAATTTATTAACAAAAATACAAATGCACAATAAAAAAAGAAAAAGAAACCAACCAAATCAAACACTCAATTTCCCACAAAATTATAACTCAATTTCCCACAATAATAAAAAGAAAGCCCTAAATAATACCAACATGTTTCTTTTATTCAAGATCTTAAATGATGTTGTTGTATAACAAAGGAGGTAGAAGAAGAAGAAACAGTAATGTCCGGCAGTGTCAATGGTGGAGATAGTAAGATGCAGTATTGGTGAAGGTGAATGAAGACAAGCAGTGGAGTTGCACAAAAATAGCGATGGTGTATGATGTTATGGCCAGTGTTTAGAAGCAGCAGGAGTTTATGAGAGGAGGGAGTTAAATAAAAATAGGGTTTACTTTAAACAATTGGCCCCTATTCTATCAATCACAAAGAACTAGGGACATTAAAACTAATCATCTCTTATTGTATTAAACAATCATCCCCTATTCCATAATCCGGAAGAATTAGGGACGTTAAAATTAATCGTCCCCCAATCTATTAAACAACTGCCCCCTATTCTATAAATTAGAAAGAATTAAGGACACTAAAATTAATCGTCCTCAATTGTATTAAATAAAATATTAGGAGATGACTTATTTTACTAGTTATCCCCTAAAATCACTTTTTCTATAGTGCTACTTGCTTTAGAATAATGAGTAAGTTTTACAATTAAACTTATTTATATAAGAGAATAATCATGAATCATATACATGCGTAATTTATTAAATAATAGCTAAAGATATAAATTGGATATGTTAAGATTGAGCACATACGTATAATTTGGATTAGGGTACTAAGACCATGTTTGGGACATGGCTGGGTCATGTTAATTGTAAGACAGTGTCTAGGACACTGCATTTCACATTGTGATTTGATGTGAGACTACACCCGGGGTGTAGCTATCTAAGTGAATTGATGGAAATGAATTATTTGAAATGGCCATGTTGTTTATAACTGTCTTTGGGACAGCGCTCGAGACCTATTATGCCTTTGGGGTGGATTTGAGTGGTTAATTGTATGCATACAAACTTGTTAGACCTTCGGTGTGCTATTCGTACCTGGTATCCACCTATATATATGTATTGGTGCTCATTAATTTATTAACCACTGGATTTATTTAAATTAAGAATTTATTCTTTATGTGACAATGAGTATCAGGTTAAATAGTCACGATAAGATTTTGAATCAATCGGGAGATTATTATAAATAAAAATAATATATTAAATTGATGGTTAATATTTTATATTAAAAATAATTTTTAGGTGAATTTAGTAGTAATGTTAGATGATCATTAACTAAAATCTAAATGTCTTAAATTATATCATTCACACCATAATCCTATTTAACTAGAATCTAATGTAGTGATACATCTTAAATACAATGATATCAATAAGTGTTCAATCTCTTATTTAGTTGTTTATTAATTTAAATTTTCTTCCAATCATCTTATGTCATTAAATTATATCATTCACACCATAATCCTATTTCTTGTTATTCCATTCACTCACTGGATATTTTTTTTGAAAATACTCACATCTCACTGCCTTATTTTTTTTAGGTTGACTGCTAGCTAAACTTATATGCATATATATATGTATATATATTGTAAAAATGTCTTGTGATTACATGGTTATGAGTCAAGAAGTAATGGAGGATGAGACAACAATAAAGTACTCCCTAAGACACTGTGTTGACATAGAGTACTCCCTAAGACACCGTGTTGACATAGAGTACTCCCTAAGGAACAAGCCCTACATAGAAGAGGAATCCTATTCCTCTCAAGTTTGAGCATTATACTCCCTATAAATACCTCTCACTTCTTCCTCAACTATTCATTCTATTCTTTTAGCTCTTTGCTCTCTCTCTCTCTCTAATCTCTCTCTCTCTAATCTCTCTCTGACTTAAGCATCGGAGGGTTTGTGGGGGAAACCCCACATCTCACCTTACTTCTCTGTTGATTGCTTGACCGCAGGGCTCGGAGGTTCCAAAAATTAAGTTATCAAGTGGCGCCATTTGTGGGGAACCCTTGAGTCAAAAGTCATTGTCATTCACCAATCTAAAACAAAGTTCACATCATGACGCCCAGCCCACTAGCCATGAATACTCAAATAAATCCCCCAGGATCAGCCACAGATGCTCCCAATAACCCATCAATCCCTATACCTCCTATTAACCTATCCGCTCCTATCTTACCTATTGATCCAACTCTCATTCATCATGTAGGGCCATCATCTCAAATTCCTCTTAATACACACTTATCATCCGGAGTCACCTAAGGTTGGGTGACCCTAGGCACGTGCTTTCCCTATTATGCTCCTCTACATCATGTTAACCAACCTATTCCCTCAGTACCCTTCCCAAGTCTTCCAGGAACCCGCAAATAGAAAGGCAATGATCCAAAGCATCCAAGCTCTGATGGCTCTCATGCAACAACAATTGAATGCCCTTATTTAAAATAATAACCCTGAATCAGATAATGTAGAACATAATGTGAATTAGCCACCCGGAGTGCTCATAAAACGGATAAAGAAGCTTGGAGAGATCTGAAAGGGGAGTCTAATACCAGCAATCTAGTGTTAGATGACTCCCAGATAGCCTAAAAAATGGAACAAGTAATTCAGAAGGCCCAGACATGACCAAGAAAGGAAGATGAGTGCGTGTTGGAAGGAACAATGGCTTTTGTGAGCAGAATCAACAAGACAGAGATCCCATCCAAGCTTAAGTTGCCTCAATTAGAATAATATGATGGTACTAGAGATCCAGTCAACCACGTGTCATCATTCAAAACAAAAATGATGCTCCAGAATGTCAATGATAGCATTCTATGTCGGGTTTTCCCTAACACGCTGACCAAAATTAGCCAAAGGTGGTTTCACCAGCTTCCAAAGAATTCTATATCATATTTTCAAAAGTTGGTCGAGAAGTTTAGAACACGGTTTATCACTAATGTTCCTCTTGCCAAAAGCATAAATGACCTCCGGACATGCAGGCAGGATATCAATGAATCATTGAGAAACGACTTAGACAAGTTCAATAAAGTGGTTATGCAAATAAATAACTTAAGTGATGAGGTGGCTATTGAGGCACTAAAGGACAAAACTCAATTGGGAAAACTCAAAGACAAGATCTTGATGAAAGAGTCACGTACCTTCTCGTAGGTCATGTCCATGGCTACTAAACTAATCGAGATGGATGATGACAGAAAGCTACGAAGGGATGATGAAAAGCCACCTTTCAAAAAGAATGATAGAACTTATCAAAGAAGGCATCCAACTCCCTGAAACAATTACAAAAATCAAGTAGAAGGGTTCAGAAGAGAAACTGAGGGACCTACACCCCTAAATGCTTCCAGATCAAGAATTCTCATGTGGATTAGAGAAAACAGAGTAGGCATAACTCCAACTAGGAAGCTAACCCCTCCAAAAAGAGCAGCACTGGATGGAAACAAGTACTACCAATATCATCGAGGTTTTAGGCATAAGACAAATACATGCTGAGATCTCACATAGTCGATCGAATAATTAATCAAAAATGGGAAGCTAAGAAGATTCACGAGAACTCGAGATCTGAGTGATCGAGTTGAGGATTCCCCATATAGAAAGAAAACTCTTATTGAAGTAGCTGGAGTTATTGACATGATTGTTGGAGGTGAAACATCGGCCGAGAAAAGGATAAAGAGACCTCGAAGGGAAGAATACCGAGTACCTAAACAAAGGCCGACCATCACATTTAGATCTGACGATAGAGAGCATGTCCAACATCCCCATAACGATGCCCTGGTCGTGAGCACGTACATCCAAAATTATCTGGTAAAAATACTTCTGATAGATGAAGGTAGTGTTGTCAGTGCACTTTTATGGAACGCCTACAAGGTCATGGGAGGTTCAATCACTGATATAAAAATGATCAAAAATTTAATCACTAGCTTTTGTGGAGGAACTACCCAGCCAGTTGGAGTGGTCAAACTAGAAGTAGAATTCAGAAATTGGGGCACCGGAGATATCAAAGCAATCAAATCTCTATTCAATATAGTAGATCTCCCACTTACCTACAATGGAATCATCAGACGACCTATTTTATATGAGATTGATGCTGTGACAAGCATTAGGAGGCTAGCTATAAAAATCCCTTTAGAAGATCGAGTAATCACCATACACGGAGATCAATCAATGGCCAAATAATGCTATCAAATGGCAGTAAAGCCATAAATGGAAGCATTTCCTTTGGAAGCATTAGAATCAGAAAAGTAGGGAGCAAGCCTATAACTCATTGATCAAGTCCAGACTCTACAGAAAGCTGAAGGAAAGACAGTTAAAATTGGTGGTGAACTTGACTAGCACATCAGTAAAGAGATTAGTAAGGTTCTACCCGAGCATTCAAACAACTACGCCTCACAAGCGTCTGAAATTGTGGGTATAGACCCTTGGATCGCATCTTACAGCCTGAATATTAACCTGGAAGCCAAACTCATGGCTCAGAAAAAGAGGAAGTTCGCTTAAGAAAGATAGAAGGTGATCACTAAGGAAACCAAGAAGTTATTAAATGTCAGATTTATCAGAGAAGTTAAACATCTGAAGTGGGTAGCTAATATGGTACTGGTCAAGAAAGCCAATGGGAAGTATAGAATGTGTGTCAACTACACAGATTTGAATAAGGCATGTCCTAAAAACAGCTACCCTTTACTAACGATTGATCAGTTAGTAGATTCAACAGCCTGCCACAGCTTGTATAGCTTTATTGATGCTACCCAAAGATACCACCAGAGCCCAATAAAAGAGGAAGACCAAGAGAAAACATCCTTCATTACACATGAGGGTCTTTATTACTATATAGTCATGCCTTTTGGACTGAAGAACGCAGGAGAAACATATCAAAGGCTAATGAATCACATCTTCCAAAGTTAAATTGGGAAGAATGTGGAGGTATATGTAGATGACATTGTCGTCAAGATTCAAAATGCAGAAAAACATGTCGAGGATCTTAAAAAAATTATTGATACTCTTGATCAATACCGAATCAAGCTCAACCAGGATAAATGTGTCTTTGGAGTAAAGGTGGGAAAATTCTTGGGCTTCATAATTTCACACAGAGGGATATAGGCAAATTCAGAAAAGATGGACACTATTCTGAACATGAAAACTCCTAAGACGCTGAATGAACTTTAAAAGCTTAATCGAAGGATAACAGGGCCAAAAAATGTTTACCCCTATTCCAAACTCTAAAAAATTCCAAACAATTTGAGTGGAATAAGGAATGCCAGGCTGCGTTTGAAGAAATCAAAATTTTTTTGTCGTCACCCCCTTTGTTCAGCAGACTAATTCTAAATGAAGTTTTATATTTGTATCTCTCTATTGGACACAAATTCATTGCCGCAATATTGGTTCGAGAAGAAGGAAGCCAGTAAAACCCAATTTACTATGTCAACAAAATCTTCAGAGGCTCAGAGGTCTAGTATTTTAAACTGGAAAAACTCACCATGATGGTCGTCCATACATCTAAGAAGCTCAGACAATATTTGCAAGCTCACCCACTCATAGTCGGAACTAACTTCCCTTTGCAAAAAATCCTTTAGAGACCCGAAATATCAGGAAGATTGGTTTAGTGGTCTGTTAAACTAAGTGAGCTCGATATTTGTTACGAGCCCCGCCACCAGATAAAAGCTCAAGCATTAGCAGACTTCATCCAAGAGATAACAATAGAAAAAATAACTTCGGTAACTTACCCAAGGTGGAAGCTTTACATTGACAGAGCATCCGAGGCTCAGGGATCTAGAGCTGGGACCATTCTCATGGGACCAAGTAAGGTCATAATAAAATATGTAGTCAAGATCAAGCACAACACCATAAATAACGCAGTTGAGTACGAAGCATTGATTACAGGACTTAAGTTAGCCACTGAGGTGAAGGCCGAGAATCTCAAAATCTACTCTAACTCTCAACTAGTGGTTAACCAAGTTAAAGGGATGTACCAGGTCAAAGAGCCAAGCATGGTCAAATACGTCAAAAAAGTGAGACAGCTCCTAAAAAAGTTTGAACAAAAAGGGGGTCAATGGGAAATACTGCAGTTCCCCAAAAGCGAGGACACAGAAGCAGACTTGTTAGCAAAATCAACATCAGAAGATGGTCAAACCTTCAATGAGCTTGAGCTAATTGAGGAACTAACTAAGCCAAGCATTGAAGAGGTATAAATTATGAACACTCAGGATATGGCAGAATGGAAGAAGCCAATCATTGAATACTTAAACTATGGCACCTTACCTCAAGACAAACTTAAAGCTCAGAAGCTGAGACTTAAAGCTACACATTACTCTATGTATAAAGGATAACTTTACAGAAGATCTTTGTCTCACCCATGGTCAAAATATGTTTCTCCGGAAGAAGGAAATTATGTGTTCAGAGAAATCCATGAAGGAATATGTGGAGCTCATAAAGCCTAAAGCTCGCTAGTCAAAAAGGCATTACTCCAAGGATACTATTGGCCAAATATGTCCCAAGATGCGCTATAACTTGTCCAAAAATGTTCCAAATGTCAATAGTTTGCTCAGTTGAACCATAAATCATCCACCATCTAGCATCCCATTAGAAGCCCGTGGCCCTTCATTGTTTGCGGGATGGACATTCTAGGACCCTTCCCAGTCTTAACATCATAAAATAAATTCTTGATTGTAACTATTGACCATTTTACCAAGTGGGTAGAGGTCGAAGCGGTTCTAACCATTACAGAGGCTCGGATACAACACTTCTTTTAAAAAAAAATAATTTATAGGTTCAGAATACCGCACACTCTGATCATAGATAATGGAAAGCAGTTCGACAATAATAAATTGAAAACATTCTGCTCAGACTTAGGCATCAATCTCGGGTTCACCTCAGTAGCTCATCCCTAGATGAACGGTCAGACAAAATTTACCAATAGAATTATCGTGCAAGGATTGAAGAAAAGGTTAGATGAAAAGAAAGGGAACTGGGTTGAAGAGCTCAATAATGTTATTTGGGCATACAGAACAACACCCAGGAATTCAATTAGAGAAACACCCTTCAGACTAACCGACAAATGGATGCAGTGATCCCTGTGGAGATCAGGTCATTAAGCTACAAGGTAACAGGAGAATTAGACCCGGAGGTCAACGATATTAATGCTCGGATATGTCTAGACTTATTGGAAGAAAGAAGAGAACGAGCATCCATTATCTTAGAAGCTCAGAAATTAAGAGCCGCTGGATATCACAATAAATATGTCTAGCCAAATAAATTCAATGTCGGAGACCTGGTGTTAAGAAGAGCAGACTTCGGCAAAGGTAACTCAAAAACAGGCAAACTCGGACCAAACTAGGAAGGCCCTTATCAAATTGTAAAAAAAACTACTAAAGGTGCGTACAAAACACAAAATTTATAGGGTAAAGAATTGCCCAGATATTGGAACTCAAATAGTCTAAGGAAATATTACCAATAGAGAAATTGTACTTAAATAAGGAAACAGAGAAATAAAAATACTCGTTCCATTCATTCTCAAAGCAATTATACATTCAAAAAAAAGGGAAAAGAAGAAAATTATTCAACATTCGCATTAGTCTCGAATTCTAGGGGCAATCCGACATCATCAAACACTGAGCTAGGTTCCTCGGAAGGTTGATTTTCAATTATTTCAATAGCAGCAGATGTTTGCTTTTTACCAACTTCAGGCTCAGTTGGTTGCTCAAAAGTAGCCCCCTTAGCAGTAGTAACTTTCTTTCCCACAACCTTCAGATTTTTTCGCTACTTCAAAGCAGACCTCTTTACAGCCTCTGCCTCAGAAGCCAGCCTTCCCATATCATTAGGCGATATCTTCTCCAGTTCAGTGAAGTCTAGATCTCCATGTTGAGCAAGCAATACCCTCTTGGACTCAAATTTGTAAGCATTGAGAAATCCAGCTACCATTTCCAGGTAGGACTTCAAATCTGCCTTCCAAGCATCCTTCTCCTCAGCCAGATTCTTCTTTAGAGTATCCGAGTTGGCATCCTACTCTTCAATTCTTTTGGTCAGTTGGGCCTGGGTATGCTCAAGATCCTCAATCTTTTTCTGGCAAGACTCAACTTCAGACTTTCCTTTCACCTGTTCCGTCTCTGCAATCTCTAGAGCGCGCTTCACTACATCAAGCTTCTTCTTATATTCTAGCTCAATGGCACTAAGTCTTTCTTCCTTCAAGCTATATTCACTCTTTAGGAAGTATTGGTTGTCCTTCCACAGCAACAACCCTTGTACCAGCTGGGAAAAGAAAAACGTCAAGTCTCAAAAAATTTAAAAACAAATGCAAATATAAAAGTTTAGACAGGTACCTCTAATGTCTGTGAAATCAGAACATTGGGCAGCTCGTCCTTCCTCAGATCCATCCATCATAATATATCCTTTGATAGACGCAAGGACTCAGCAAATTGGACTCGAAGTTGAGCATTTTGAATGCTCGGAGGTTTCATCTTTTGGAGGATAAATTTCCTCATGTCCGGACATCCAAGGAGCCGTGGACGTTTGACAAATAACCTGCTCCCCTTTATCAGCTCCTCTTCATCCAGATCTGGCTTCTAAGTACGTTTTCTCAGAACTTCAGTGGTTTCAATAGCAACAACCTGCACTAGAAGCGTTGCCAGATCCTTAGCAGCTATGGTAGGCAGATTAAAATGAACCTTTATATCACCCTCCTCCTGGGTCGAGTTCGTAATATCCAGATCTAATCCGAATGACTCTGAATGCTCGTCGTCTGCAATGTTCATTCTGTCTGAAAAAGTGAAATAATCAGCCATCTACAAAATAAAATGAAACAATGGAGTTAGAATATACCTTCAGAAGCTCAGAGATTAACAACTAGTTACCTATCTCCAGAATAAACTAGTCGAATATATCGACGAGAGTAATTATCGGCAGACGTGCCCTTAGTTATGGCTTCTTCATGCAACTAATGCACCAATTGTTTATCTTCCTCAAGTAGATTGGGCAGGTGCCTCTCTTTATGGCATTTGTCTACCCACATTCATCAGATGTTAATAAAATCTTAAGGATGTTCACTTACGAAAATTTGTGCCTCTAGGACTTCTGCAAATCCAGAAGCTTGATAAAAATACTATTATTTGGAGTAGCTGACAATGAGAAAGTCAATTCCCCCTTCTTTTTATTTAAACTATACATAAACTGAAACATCTCTAAGTTCAGTTCCCTATTCTCTCTATGAGAAAGCTCTATATACCCTGTTAATATCCTATAGCTATCCGGATGAAATTTTCCAGGTGAAATATTAAACCTATTCAAAAAAGCTTTAACAAATGGATCCATAGGAAATCATAGACTACCTTCTAACTGGTCCGTATACGCTACTATCCTCGCCATATCTGTAAAAGGGTCATGAGCCCTAAAACTACTCTTAACAGTGTGCAACAAGAAGTCATTTAGAATATCATATCTTCGCCTATACCACACTAACATACTATCATCTACTCTAGATTCAAAAATATATGACTTCACTTGTTCCCGAGGAGCCATCACAAAGTAAGAAGAAGAAGAAAATAATACTAATGAGAATAGTAGAACGTTCACCTGACAAATTGAGAAATTTCGACAGCAAACGATAGCAAAAGGCAAGCAAGCAGAAAAAGAAACAAAATGAATAAGGAAACGCAATAAGAGCTTCTCTCCGCAATGAACTAGGCTATTTATGAAGCCAAAGATGAATCCGGAAAGGCCATCAAACACCCTTAGGAAAGAATACCAAAAGACATCTCTTAAGGGTAAATTAGCCAATACATACCTGCCATAAAAACTCATTATCAACACAGTTATCAATACAGTTGTCCTTTCAACTGACACAATTCTTCAGTGGCACGGTGTACTAAAACGTCTTGTCTTCTAACAAAACAAATAGACACGATAGTTACACAAATTCAAAATTCAAAAAGTATATCAAAAGGCGTGCAACTTACAAATCAAGCATCTCGTTGCTAGCTCTCCCAAACCTTGGGTCGCTACATTGCACCGAGCATCTCAAAGCCGAGTATATATGGAAACTTGCATCCTCGGATCGCTACATTGTACCGAGCATCTCAAAGCCGAGTATATATGGAAACTCACATCCTCGGGTCCCTATATTACACCGAGCATCTCAAAGTCGAGTGTATTTGGAAACTCACATCCTCGGGTCACTATATTGCACCGAGCGATTATACAAAGTCTAGTATATGTGGAAACTAGCAACCTCACGTTGCTCTTCATCACTGAGGTCTCAAAACTCCAGCACTAGCTGGTCTCATTCTGCATGTTACAACAACACTGGTAGGTTAATCCCTCGGAACGTGTATTAACGTCGAGCATCTATATAAGTCCAGCTGGCATCTCTTTATTTTACTCAGACATCAGATCTTCGAAGACTCAATACCGAGCATCTCAACCTTCAGTAATTGAGGTTGGCCACCTCAGCTCACCTTTCGGCATCAACATACGACCTTCTGTTTCTTCTTCCGAACTCTTTACTCAGCGTTATCGTCACCACAAATAGTGAATTTCAAAAATCTCGGACATAAATACTTGACTAGACTTGCGGGGGTGACTCTTGATACCCCTCAAGTAAATTCCTATTTAATTGATACTTTATTTTCCTAAATAAGAGATTACTTACAGAACAAGGATGTCCAAGTCAAGTAAGAAAAGGAGTTCCTCATCAGGAAGAATCCCGGATCCAGAAGAAAAATTCCCTAAATAGGGACAAGTCCTACATAGAAGAGGAATCTTATTCCTCTCAAGTTTGAGCATTATACTCCCTATAAATACCCCTCACTTCTCCCTCAACTATTCATTCTATTCTTTTAGCTCATTGCTCTTTCCTCTAAATTCTAATCTCTTTCTAACTTAAGCATTGAAGGGTTTGTGGGGGAAACCCCACATCTTACCCTACTTCTCTGTTGATTGTTTAACCGCAGAACTCGGAGGTTCCGGCAATCAAGTTATCAAATGTTAATATCTTTATTTTTTTATTTCATTTGAATTTAATAGTGTTTATTATTTTTCTTACAAATTTAATTGAATCAATTAAATAATAATTTTTTTCTAACAATATTTGCAAGAACATAAGTGAATGGAGAGAGAAAAAATATTAAGTAATGTGAAAATATTTAATTTAATTTATTATTTAAAATATAATATATTAATATTTTGATCTGCAAATTTATTATAAGATACATTTTAATAAAATATTATTAACATAATAAAAATAAAAAAAATGAAAATACATTTATGCATTTTTCCAATTAAAAAACCCTCATAAAGGAAACGTGATTAGCTCATATATGTATCTAACTGTGGCAAAAATTATATATATGTGTATCTAACTTGACCTTTGTGCACCAACCCTCGAAACAATGTTTGACAAGACACGTGTGTCATTGACTGTCAAATTCCTTTTTTTTTTCTTTTTTTATTGTTTGAATCATGGGCAAATGTATAGTTTCACCCTTGAACTTTACACAATTAACCGCCAGCACTTTTAAAATTTTTATTATATTCTATTCAACTTTTAAATTTTTATTTTAAACTTATCTAATATTTGTAATACATAAAATTAAACTATTTTATAAATCAATGTTAATATGAATACAAAAAAAAATTATATAAACTAAAATAATGTTCAATGAAAGAGAGAATATAATTAAAAATGAAATTTTTCTAATTTTTTAATATTAATTTTTAATTTTACCTATATTGTTTTGAAACTAACTTTAGCATTTTATGTGTTTAAAATCATTTGAAATTAACTTTTATCCATTTTGATATTATATGAGTTAAATAGAATTAAAAAGTATAAATTAAAAAATGAAAAATGTTCCAAATAAAAGTTTAAAAGTGGAATACAAAATAATAAAAGTTAAGAAGTATAAGAGGTTAATCATGTAAAGTTTAGGGGTGAAATTGTACATTCAGCCTTTAAATCATGGAGAAATGTCCTATGGATATGTCAATGGTCAAATACATAATTTTTTAGAATTCATTTAAATAATTTTTAAAATTCTAAATTATGTTTTGTATATATTTAAATTTTTTCTGTTTTACATTTGTATGTATATTTTTGTATTCCAAAATGGCCATATATATACTTTTGATATATAAATAGATTAAAACAAGAAAAATGATATTTTTAGTTAAAATTTTATCATAATTAATTTTTTATATTTTTGTATCTGGTTTCAGTTTTTTATTCTCATTTCTATACATTTCTCTATTTGCAAAACTTATTTTAACTTATACAGTATAACATATCAAAAATTAAAAATAAAACTAAAACTAAAAGAAATTAAAAACTATCTAAATAAAATTTAGGGTTGAAAAGTATATATTTGGCCATTTGCTAATAGGCATGGTAGCATGTAGTAGAAAACTTGCATCCTATTAAACTTATATGATATAACATTTTTTTTATCAAGTACTGTTATTTTGAATTTATTAAACTCTAAATAATCTAATTCAATTTGAATAAAATTATAAAAGTGATAAAAATCTTTCAATAATTAATTTAATATAATTATACATACCGCATCATAAAATTTAAAATATCATTTAAATAAAAATAATTTTTTATCAACTAATTTCATTGATTCATATATTATAATTAAAGATATATTTATATATGTTTTCGACTTTGGAGTTGATAATCTTCCGTATTTTAGGCTGTACATGGCAAGTACTACACACCTCTAACTCCACTAACAATATATTCTCTATTCTATTAAAGTAAAAGTAAAAGTATTAGGCATTATTATTCTTTTTATAGTTTAGTGCTTAATAGTTTCAATACACGAATTAGGTTACCCAATGTGGACAAGTAATAGCACAAAAATGGACGGACAAAAAAAGGTTGATTGACCAAATAATAGAGGATACACATAATAAGGACAAGTGTATGTATATATACACACATATATACTTATGGCTCTAATTATTGTACAAATATTTATATCTATGCAAACAAAATTAGAGCTATTGAATTTATTTTTATTTAATTATAACTATTGACTATTTTTATATACCAATATCTATAAAATATATTAATAGTTAAAATTAAACTAGTAATAATCTAATGATTTAATTGTATTTGTATAGATACACATATTTATATTGTAAAATGACTCTATACATATACATGATTATATGCTTTTAAATGTTATGATTTGGGTGCTAAAAAAAATTACGATTTTTATGTTATTTTGGAATTTGTAATTTTTATTATTACATTTTAGTACTTGTGGACACCTTTGGTTTGATCGGCCCGCAATGAAAGCATAATAATGAAATAGTACGGATTTTGAATTCAAAAAAATTCGAAACCTTCTCTAGAATGGACTCGAGAGCCCAAAATGTCAAATTTAAGCCTAAAACACCTAGCTAAGGTCCAAAGTTTCAAATCCAAGCCCAAAGCCCACTCTGGCCCAAACATAGTAGTTGTCAGGTCCAAAGAGACGACCGCCTCTTTAATGAGGTGATCGCCTCTACGAAGAGGCGATGTCTCTTCATGGCCGACCTACTTTGTATTAAATGCATTTTTTAGCCTTATTACACGTGAGGTGGACCCACTATCTCTAATCTGCAGATTTGTGCATGAAAATAAGACTTTGAAGGCAAAAAATAAGAGAAAAGAGGAGAGACAATGATGAAAAATAAAAGGTGGATATTTTTCTTGATTTGTGGAAAATTGAAAAGGAAAAAGATGAGAAGCTTAAAAGGAGGTTTTTGGCTGTTCTAAACAAGAAGAAAAGGAAGAGGTTGGTTTGAAAAAGGAAGAACATTTTTGAGGGAAAAAGGAAGGAAGGAGGAAAAATAGAAGAAAGGAGAAGAATGAGTAGAGTTCATAGCTTGAGAATCCACTTTCTTGAGAAAAAGTAGGAGTTCTTATGTTCAAAATCATCTAAAACAACAAACCAAGCTCTGAGGGCTAAGTTAGAAGCTCTGAAATTGATCAAATTAGTGAGAATTCTCATTTTTAAGCTTCAAGTTCTTTATTTTATATAAAGCTTTATGTTTGGTTTTCATTGCTTGTTTTCTTATTTCTTGTTTACTTGAAGTCATATTGAAGCATGAATATGTGAAGTACTGAGTATTAGTGGTCAATCTTTGTGTATTTGCATCAATCTTTGCTTATTTGTGTTTGTTTCGAAGTTACTTAAATGTTAAGGTTTATGTAGTTTATGTTGTGCCCGTTGAAGAGGCGATGCCTCTTCAAAGAGGCATCGCCGCATGAATATGTGAAGTACTGAGTATTAGTGGTCAATCTTTGTGTATTTGCATCAATCTTTGCTTATTTTTGTTTATTTCGAAGTTACTTAAACGTTAAGGTTTATGTAGTTTGTGTTGTGCCCGTTGAAGAGGTGATACCTCTTCAAAGAGGCATCACCCCTTCACATTAAAGTCGCCTCTTGGCCAAGAGGCGACGCCTAATTGAAGAGGCGTCGCCACTCCACTAGAATCAGGCTCACGTTGGCCTTGATTTTGTGCGTTTACATTCAAGTTATTTATGGTTATTATATATTCATATCTTGTTATATCTTAGTTTTGCATGCAATCATCATGATGTTAGGTTTAACTAAGTGTTAATTTATGTTTAAATGAGTATTTATGTTAATCTTGTACAAATTTGACTTGGTTTCTTTTGTAAGTAATAATTGTTATGATGTGAGAAAAAACTAATTCTTGTTTATTACAGGGATTTTAGAGTGATTTTTAATTACCAAGCATTTGTTCTCTTAATTAGTTCTTGAGAGATTTTATTTCAATTTGTTGTTTAATTGTACAAAGAATTATTGTAACATCCCCATTTTCATCCATAAATTAATATTATGTGAACATATGCATTTTAAGCCATTCCATTTGACTAGGTGTATTTTTCATGAATTGAATCTAGTTGACTTGTTTACATGAGTAACCTTAGGGACTAAATTGA
>CATIWM010394323.1:0-34645 GCA_949671775.1 Mallotus repandus
AACGTAAGTACCAGCAATTGAAAACAAAATTGGACCAAAAGAAGAATAAAGACAAAAACAAAAAAAAAATGAAAAAATCAGCAAAGTAACATATTAAAAAAAGTCAGTAGAACAACATAAAAGAAATAAAATCAAAAATAAAAGAAGTGAAATAGAATTAAAAATAAAAGAATAGATGAAGATTTTTAGATGCAGTATTGATTGCTCCTCAGAGTTGATTTGATTCACCGTCTAGAAATAGAATCTACAAATTTGATTTTTTTTATCCCAAGCTTACCACGTTTCTCAGAACCCTTTTTTTCAAACAACGTAAAAGAAAATATCAAGAACAGAGAGAAATTTTTTTTTTGTTTCTGCATCTCCGCCCTTTTTTTTTAGAAAAGAAAGCCTCCTCCCTCAATAAAAAATACGAAGAGTTTTTATAAACTCAGGAAACCCCCTCCTGTGATTTGAATCACAGGAGATAAAGGTTTATTTATTTATTATTATTATTAACAAAATTAATCCAAAAAACAACCTGATAATACAAAATTATTTTCAAAATATTCTTCCACCAATCAAAATTCACAAAAAAAAAAATCAAAATCACCGCGATCGGCACTATACAATTCCGACCGGAATTGTGTATTTTCGATCGAAAATGTACAATTCCGATCGGAATTATACATTTTCGATAAAAAATGTGTAATTCCGATCGATGATTTTTTTTAACTTTTAATTACGATATGACCCTTGAAAGAATAAAAAACTTTACAATTGGGTCCTTAAAAAATGTTACAATTGAGTCCTAAAAATGTAATTAAGCCTTGAGATCCGAAATTCAAATATTGGAGACCTATTTGTAACAAATTTTCATCGTTGGAGTCCTCTGTCGCATCCATACCCAACTATGCCAAAATTGGGTGCTAACAATTGCCCCCCTTTGTCGCTGTTTGCTTAACAAATTATGACAAAGTAAATAAGCACACAATTTCAAAAGCAAAGAGTTAGGATACTTACCTAGGTATGTTGAGACTTTTTTTTTTGATTGATGCTTATGATGCTATGCAACATCATGAAGAATGCTAAAGGAAATTCACTACAATCCCTATGGGATGTCTAGTGAAAAAGTGATTTAAAGATGTGCTATAATTCCTATGGAATGTATAAAGGTGATGCCATAACAATCGTGTAGTGTCTAACTAATTGCACTATATTCTCTATCGGACATCTAGTGAAAAAGTGATTTGAAGATGCGCTATAGTTCCTGTGGAACGTTTAGCAATGAAATTAACTATAATCACTGTGGGACGTCTAGCTATATGATAAATTTCGCTGTATTCCCTATGAGACATTTAGTGAAGTGATGCTATAACTACTATGTAGTGTCTAGTTGATTGCAATATATTCCTTATGGGACGTCTAGCAAAGTGAAATTAGCTATATTCCTTGTGGGGCGTCTAGCTATGTGATAAACTTTGCTATATTCCCTCTGGGACGTCTAATGAAGTGATGCTATAACTATTGTGTAGTGTCTAGTTGATTGCACTATATTCCTTATGGGACGTCTATTGAAGTGAAATTAGCTATATTCCCTGTGGGACATCTAGCTATATGATAAATTTAGCTATATTCCCTATGGGATGTCTAACGAAGTGATGTTATAACTACTATGTAGTGTCTAGCTTGTTGCACTATATTCCTTGTGAGACATCTAGTGAAGTGAAATTAGCTATATTCCCTATGGGACGTCTAGCTATATGATAAATTTTGCTATATTCCCTATGGGATGTCTAGCGAAGTGATGCTATAATTATTGTATAGTGTCTAGCTGATTGCACTATATTCCTTGTGGTACGTCTAGTGAAGTGAAATTAGCTATATTCCCTTTGGAATGTCTAGCTATGAGATAAATTTTGCTATATTCCCTACAGGACGTCTAGCAAAGTAATGTTATAACTACTGTGTAGTGTCTAGCTGATTGCACTATATTCCCTGTGGGACATCTAGTGAAATGAAATTAGCTATATTCCCTGTGGGACATCTAGCTATGTGATAAATGTTGCTATATTCCCTATAGGACGTCTAGCGAAGTGATGCTATAACTATTGTGTAGTGTCTAGTTGAATGCACTATATTCCTTGTGGGATGTCTAGTGAAGTGAATTCTATATTCCTTGTGGGATGACTAGCTTTGTCATAAATTTAATTATATTTCCTATGGGACATCTAGCAAAGTGATGTTATAACTACTGTGTAGTGTCTAGTTGACTGCACTATATTCCTTGTGGGACGTCTAGTGAAGTGAAATTAGCTATATTCCCTGTGGGATGTCTAGCTTTATGATAAATTTTGCTATATTCCCTATAGGATGTATAGCAAAGTGATGTTATAACTACTATATAGTGTCTAGCTGATTGGACTATATTCCTTATGGGATGTCTAGTGAAGTGAAATTAGCTATATTCCTTATGGAACGTCTAGCTATGTGATAAATTTTGGTATATTTCCTATGGGACATTTAGGAAAGTGATGCTATAACTATTGTGTAGTGTCTAGCTGATTGTACTATAGTTCCTGTGGAATGTTTAGTGAACTATGATTTGAAAGTTTTGCTATATTTCCTGTTAAACGTCTAGCGAAGTGATTGATGAATTTCTCTATATTCCCTATGGGACGTCTAGCGAAGTGATGTTATAACTACTGTGTAGAGTTTAGTGAAAAGTTATTTTAAAAATGTGTTATAACTATTGTGTAGTATATAACAAAGTGAATTTGAAATTGTGTTATAGCTACCACGTAGCTTATAACAGAGTAAATTTGTGGTTTATATTATAGTTACTGTGAAGCATATAACGAAATGCAAATGCAAAAATTAAATTTTTTTGGATTTTACAGCAATCCTTCCATTGCTCACTTTTGATGCTATAATTTATAACTGCTCGTTGCTTGTTTTGAGTGCTTGAATTCTTTGTGCTGACTGATTGGAATTTTCGGCAACTGATTTTGAATTTTCACTCATTACTTTGAGTTTCTGGTTGATTGACTTTGAATTTCTCTGCTGATGGACTTTGAATTCTTACTAATTGACTTTGATCATCTACCTTCATTGCTTACTAACCTTGTTTGACTTGATAGTGTTGGCGCTGATTCTATATGTTGAGCATCATCTTCTTCTGGATTCAAAATTCTTGAAAACTTGTCGAAGTTGAAGTTAGTTTCAACATGAAAATTGTATGAATTTATTTTATAATTGAGCAAATTCATCAATTTATCACAAGATAATGTGCATTCAACGAATCTCACTAATTTTGATTTTGGTACCAATCATTTATTTGTAATTGGCAAAGTCAGAGGTATTGTTAACCATCTTATGCTGAGAGTGTATGATTTACCAATTGAAGAGCTAACTTTCACACCTAAATTTAGGGAGAATTTGTTAGACAAAACTTGTGGACATTGAGCATAAACAGATCGAATTCTTAGTATTAAAATAATCTTCGTGTTATTTTTGTGCTTTACTTCCTTATTTGAGTATTCCCCGGCCTTTCTCATATTACTTAGCATGGATATCGTTGGAAAGGTCCTTCGAATACTCATACTCTTAAAGAGCATTGGCGTAAATAGAGCAGCTTTTGACGTGTTCCTCTTTTAGTATTCCCCCGCCTTTTCTGTCTTACTCGGCATGGATACCACTGGAGGATTCACATTGATACTCTTACCCATTTATAAGCATTGGAGTGTATTAAAAGTGCTTGCTCTTATTTTTATTCTCCTTTTAGTGTTCTCCCATCTTTCTTGTATTACTCAGCATGGATACCGTCAAGGGATTTTGTACTCATACTCATTTGAGCATTGGAGTATATTATATGCACATTTATTATTCCAAAGACTGAAATGATACTCTAAAATTCAATCAATTTATACTGCAAATCCACATATTTTATTTTTGCATATTCTTCCTTTCATTCTGGTGCAAAGGAAGCATTAGATTGATTAGAGTTTAGAAACTCCCAGGACAAAAATGTCAACCAGACATCCGAACTCTACGAGGCTAATAAAAGAAAGCCCATAAGATTAATGTTCATGAGATAAGTTTTTTTGTGCACATGATCTCAAGAAATGGATGAATTTACTTTGAATTTTTTTTTAAAACAATTTCTTTTTATTTTTATTTTTTTGTTTTTTTATTTTTTTAGGATGCACTTTATCATAGAAACTAAAGGGATAGAGTTTTGTTACTTCCCTTGAACACTCATAAGGATAGTTGTCAAACAGGGTGATATTTTGATAAGCAATTGGTGTACGCCTTCTTGCTCATTCTTATTGTCATGCTAGTTCTTTCTCCTTATTCTTTCCCTTTTGTTTTCCCTATACAAAATACCATAAGTTAGTATGGTCTATTTGCATGTAAAGAAGTTTTATTAGAATGTAACTTTGTTATTTTGTGCTCTTCCCTTTTTTATTATGGTGATGATGTCTCTGATGATAGGGATCTTGATACTCCATTATTGAGGTCATGACATAAGGCTGAGTTTGTCCTTTTGTTATTGTCGTTACTACTATGACAAAGAGCTTTATTCCTCTTTCTGACATCTCCTACAAAAAATAAGGTTTAGGAGTCAGAGGCTTTATTGTATGATCAAAGAAGTTTC
Source organism: Mallotus repandus (assembly GCA_949671775.1). NCBI lineage: Eukaryota > Viridiplantae > Streptophyta > Magnoliopsida > Malpighiales > Euphorbiaceae > Mallotus > Mallotus repandus. The sequence goes on from CATIWM010394323.1 coordinate 4,634, forward strand.
AGAGTGCATTCCTTATAAGTTTCAAGTGCATTCTTCCCTTTTATGGGCTGGTGACTGCATTACTGGTGTGTTGGACCTTTTTATCATTGCACTCTATACCCTATATTGACCTTGATGTTGTGGAGTTCTACTTTGATTGATCAGGAGTTGAGAGACATGTTTCTCTAAGGATTCAATGTTTAATTTTTTGCTTGAGCTTTTTGTAACTATCAGAGGTACACTCAGGAGCATCTCTTTGGGCAGATTCTTGCCGATCCATCTGAGTTACGGTTGTCATCACTCTTTCCCATATTATTGATTTCATAATTTGTGGGAATAGGTTCTCTTTTTACTGAAGCTCCAAGTGATATTCCATATGATGCTCCAGATGAGGCTTTGAAAATGAATGTTGAGTTTGAGGAATCCGAGCCTCTTATCTAGCCCCTTTAAGGTTATCCAAGATGAGTCTTCTGTAGGTGCTATTGTCAAATGTATCTTTTTATTGGATTATTCTATAATTTATTAGGGCTCCTCCCTTTCAGAGTCCCATTGAACATCAGGTTCACCTTGGTAATGTCACCCTTCCTATTTTCACTCCTTTAGACTCTAACTACTTTCCTGTACTTTTACAACACTAATTTTGAATGTTTGTAGCAAAGTATTTGTACAACCTTAACTTATCTCAAAGATCTTTTAATATACTAAGCAAGTATGTCACAATAAATGTATGCAAGTGTATGCATGATATGTATGATATGCATGATCCTAATAGGTCTTTTGTTTGAAGCTGAGTTATACTTGTAGCTTGGAATATGAGAACAAGGTGCTTTATCAACAACTTGTAGATTTGAGCATTTAATGCTTTGAGGTTGGTACTTTCAGTGCTAGAGCTTCTGATGTTGTTCCTTTGATAGACGACCGACTGGTTGATGAAGTCCGTAGACTAATGAACTATTGTCTATTGCTTGTAGTTCACTTTTCCTACCCCCAAAGCCCTTTTGCTAACTCTAACACTTCATCATTTCATTTTCAATCTTTGAAGGAAAATTTACTATTTTTCCCCCAGCCTATTTGTATCTTTGTCCCCAAAGTTACATTTTACCCCAGTTTCTAATAGTTTTCTGTATTACTTGTAATTTTGATTAGTCTTACTCTTGAAGAAGGTTGGACAAGGTGAGGAATCTATGGCTTCAAAGAACTCTTGAGCAGAATATGAGGCTTGATACTAATGTGACAATTAATGCTAGTTACAAGGTATGGGTTGCAATATAAGTTATTAAGCCACTTGAATTCTTCAGGTACAAGAAGACACGAGGACTTTACAAAATGAATCACAAAGGGGTGATGAGAAGAGAAACATAATTAAAATAGTGATCTCATAGATATGATTTTTAGCTTTTATTGTGTTTTGTCTTTCCATTTAGATACTTATGCAGTACGATAAAGACAAATATGCAATATTTGAACAAAAATTTCAAATTCAACTTTACTCATTCATTAGGGAAAAAATGAGAACATTCATTTCATCACATGATACATATCATATTCTCATTCTTAATTTTATCTGGTTAATCCTTTCTAGTTTTCTAGTCAGTGGAATTTTTCTTTCTTTCTTTTCCTTCATTTCTCTCTTCTTTTTTCTCTTTTTTCTCTCAATTTTTTCACTCTTTTCAGAAGTTGTACCATATGATATTAGAATGTTATTTGAATTTTCATTTGTGCCCATACTGAATGAATATAATTAGATTGAATTAATGTCAAACATGCATATAAATATCATAATGCATAATTTCATCAGGATACACATCACATAAGTAAGCCAAATCAGAATTAAAACCAAAAATAATTCTTAAGAAATTGAAAAGTTATTCTAAGAAAAAGAGTGACAATATTATTTAATATTCTAATTGCTAGGGATGTTAGCTCTTATGGTGGTTGTCTTTCTTTAGGTGGAATACACAATAACTATTCTTGCATTTTCTTAGGGACTTCTTTGATCATCTCTCCTTGTTATCATGTATCAGACTCTCAATTTCGTCAGCTTGCAAATTGTCATCATTCAAGTTCACAAGTGTCTTGGGGTTCATCATTTACAGTCTTTCTATTAGGTTGGGCGACACATTTCTCACAATCATCCTCACTTAATCCTTTTTAGCCAACTTATTCTTCATCAACCCTACCTTGTTCATGAACCTTATTCATGAACCTTGTTCATTTGTTAGAAAGTCTGAGAATGATTCATTTGGCTTCTATTTAGTCAACTCCAAATCCCTGATAGACACCTCTAACTTGGTATTATACTCAAACTACTTCAGGAAAGCTATGCACAATTCTTTCTAATGAGCTCGAATTGATTTTTCCAACCCATGATACTAGTTCACAGCCATGCCTTCTAAAGACAGTACAAATAACTTTGTCACAATAGACAATTAAGCTTTGGTGGTGTTCATAATTATTGTATATTGACTCAGGTGAATCCTTAGGTCTCCAAAACCATTGAATATCTGCAACTGGGGCATTTTGAACTTGTCAGGTAGCTTGTCACCCCCCATACATATTATGTCATTGAAGTCAAATGCACACCCCATGCTTTGTCTTCTTATTAGTTCCTCCACTTTAGCCATTTTGTGGGCCAATGCTTGCATTTACTTGGACTTAAGTTCTTGAACCAACTCAAGTGATTCTTTCTTAGCCTTCTCAACCATGTAATTTTCCACATCTTCAACTTTCACATCTATAGTAGGCATATTCCTAGCAACGTTCAATTGTTTCCCCTAGCATTATTAGCATTACGATCATCTATAGCTAGTGGATCAGCAACAGCTGGTACTATAGCAATAGGCGCAGGTGCAGTAGCAAGAGGTGGCATTAATCCCAACTAGGACTTTCCTCCAATCTACTAAAGATCTTTTTTGCTATTGACTACGGACTTGAAATGGTTCTCTTTTAATTTATCGCCTCTACATTTCAAAATAAAGGGTGACTCGTATGAATCTATGATTGTTGTAAAACAAGGTGTCAGTAAGATGCTTGAACTATATGTATGCATGCATGCATGATGCATGTGCTATGCAATAAGTAGCAATAACAAGTATCAAGTCAAGTGTACAACATACATCCTTCCAACCTTATTTCTCCTACACATGTATTCAATGGTGAGTCTCTTTTCCTAAGATTTTTAGTCTTGGTCTTAATATCAACAGGGGATATTAAGAACTGACGCGCATGCCAAATATCTTAAAGCAATAAAAGTATAAAAATAACATTTCTAGGTATAAAAGTATAGACCAATATTTATCCTAAATGGGCTTTTTAAAGTATGGGCTTGGGTTTTCATAAATAGAAATATCTCATGGCAACATACATAAGCATGTTAGGTAAATCCTAAGGGAAGTTACTAAGTCACCACAAGAGCTGAGTTAGGTGAAAAGGTCAAGGTTCCCTTAGCAAGACGCCCTCTTTTAAGACTTGAGTTACATGCCAGGGTCAAAAGGGCCTGACATCCTTTGCAAACTTGAGAGAATACTACCCCCCCCCCCTTTAGGACTTGGGTCATAAACTCTGGTCAGATGAGCCTGGTAATCTCTCTTGAATCGAGTTAAGGCTAAGAGTGATGGTTAGCTAATTTACAATCCCGCGAAGCTAGTAGAATCAAGGGACTATAAACCAACACCATCAGCTAGTAGGGACATGCAAATGAATGCAAGAATAAAATAATTCTAAAGAACACAAGTAGAATCAGCATCTCTTATCCCCAGTGGAGTCGCCATTGTAAATGGTGGGGTTTAGCGCACATCCAAGATTTTAGAAACTGTGACACTGTTTGAACTCAGGGCTCTAGGGAACACATGACTATATCACAAAGATATAGCATGGAGAAGAGGAGTCGCCACCTAGGGTAATAACTAGGACAAATCACAGGTGGTGGTAACTCAATTCTCTAAAAGGGAGTTAGCACCACAACCAGGAAATTCTAGAAACAGAATACCAACTTCTTTTAGTCTAGTGTTCATTGAGAAATAGTTTATGAATTTCTATCCTATTCCCTAATTACATGTAATTTTATTAAACCCTAATTACATGTAATTTTATTAAACCCTAATTGAACATCCATCTAACCCTAACGCAACCAATCCATGAAAAAGTACATAAAAAAAAGCATTCAAGGTGCAACGCCCCTAAATCTAAACTACATTTTATTTTAATTTTAAGTTAACTAAATCTACATATTTTTTTTGCAAAATGTAATGAAACTGAAGGTGGGCCTACATATTAACTAATTAGTGAACCTAAATCTAAAAATTTTAATTCTAAAGAAAATGAACCTAAGTCTATTAAATTTTAAAAGAAAAAGAAATTGAATTAGTGGGCTTAATTCTAATAAATTTTAATTAAATGAAATGATCCTAAATCTATTTATTTAAAAGAAAATGCTTTAATGGGTTGAGATAAGTCTAAATTAAATTTTAATTAATCTAAGAAAATGGGCCTACATCTAATTAATCTAAATGCGCCTAAATTGATTTTAAATTAATTAAAACCTAAAACTAATTTTAGGAGCCTATTAATTAATTATGTTAATCCTAACATGGGCTTGGGACCCAAAATGCACAAATATATAAATAAGCCCAAATAATAAAAATAAACTAATCAATCAAATCAAAATATATGTACTATGATAGCTAACCCTAACTTAATTTCTATGCAACCTAAAATTAACTACGTCCGTCATTGATTTTATTCTAATTCTAAGGTAATATTGGTGACGATAGCAAAGGAGATAGGATCTAAGGTAAGCTTGCTAAATGGGAGATGGAATATGTGTGTGGTATCAAACCATCTCTCCATCAGTGTATATAGTGGATGATAATCAATCCGGCCATCTATGTTCGGGAGTGAAAGTATAAAGTCCTCAAATTTGGTGTCCTAGATATGGTTCTTATTGTCATCCATGAGCTTATCATACCAGATCTGGACCCCGCTAAAGTTCCCAACGACCTTGAAAGTGTATGTATTATGTTGCAAAATTAAACTGAGAAGTCAAATAACTGTGTTATTCATTTAAAATGTTAAATTAAGATTATGCACTTTGTTCAAGAGGAGATGCCTCATCAAAGAGGTGACTCCTCAGTATAAAGAGGCGTCGCTTCATTGAAAAGGCGATGTCTCTTTATGTTGTGTTTTTATGATTTGCCTCATTCAAGAGGCGGCGCCTTAGTGTGAAAAGGTGATATATCTTTCTATTGTATTTCATGATCGCCATGTGACACAACAGCGATTACCTTTGTTAAAGAGGCGACGCCCCATCAAAGGGGCAATCACCCTAACGATTAGGCAACTCCTCACTATGTTAGAGAACAGTCTCAAATTTATGAAATTCACATAATTTTCAATATTAATCAATCAGGTTTCTAGTTTTAAATGATAAATTATCATGTATCAATCCTAACCTAATGCTATTTTACAGAAAGAGTTGAGTTATTTGGGTACTAACCTCTCTAGATGCTAAGGCGCAAATGTGAGACCTTAAATCCACAACTAGAGGAATGTTGTCTCCCATAGAGAATCTGAAAGTCTATAGAGGATGTATGGGAGGTGTCACAGGATCCCATCAAAGAAGATTGGGAGTCCGACCAGTTTCCATGGATGAGAGGATTTTAAAAATGGAAAGCGCGGGAGAGAAAGAGAAGAAGGAAAGAAAGGAAGTGGAAAAGAAAAAGGAAAAGAAAAGTTTTTTATTTATATAAGAAAAGAGAAAAAATTTTCAAGGAGGAGGGACTTTTAAGAATTAGAATTTGAAGGGGAATGATTGCACATAAATCAAGAAATAATCTCTCAGGTTGTACCCCAAGGTTGACAGCACATATTTCGAATGAAAGGCCTCTCAGATTGTACTCTGAGGATGATGGCACAAAATTCAAAAAAATAACCTCTCGAGTTGTAGGTCGAGGTTGACGGCATGAATTTCAGAGCAAATGACCCCTCAAGTTGTACCTTGAGGCTAACAACGCATAGTTTGAGATAGTGTCCTCTCGGATTGTACCCCGAGGTTGGCAACAAAAAATTTAAAGAAATAATTTCTTGACAAAAGCTCGAGATCAAGAGTATCCTTTTAGTTTCTGTTATGTATGTTGATTTTTTTTTAAATATTTTAATTACACATTTTTGGTTTTTCAAAAAATTAAGGGGACAAACTGTGGACACCCAGTTTGATCGACCTGCAATAGAAGCTCGATGATGAAACAAAATGAGCATTGAATGTGAAAATAGTTCAAAATCCTTTGAGAATGGATCTGAAGCCCAAAAGTTTAATTTGAGGCCCTCAATTTACTTCCAAACGAACCAGAATCTATGAGGCAAAGAAGGCCCATTTAGCCAAAAAAAGTATAGAGCTTGTCAACCTAAGGCAGATGAGGTGATGCCTCATCGGTGATAAGATGTCATCTCTTTGAATAAGCGATGCCTTTTTGCACAGGTAATCACCTCAGTGATGTTGCCTCTGTCTTCAATGGAGCAATAATGTTCCTGAAACGCTCCTTACACATTCCAACGTTCTGCATGAGTAAATGTAGGCATTTCTGATAGGATGTGAAGAGCTGGGAGCTCTTGAATAAGAGTAAATGGGTATTGAGGGATAAAAGGAGGGATGAGAGAAAAGAGAAAAAAGGGTTTTTTTTCTAGCTAGCTTTTAGACTAGAGAAACTAAAAAAATTCATGCTGGAAAAAAGTTGAAGGCATTTTGAAAGGGAAGGGTAGCAGGAAACTAAGGAAATAGAGGGAGAAGTAGGGTTCAAAGGTTCATTCTCAAAGGGAAAAGAGCTTTCGCTAGCATTCTAAGAGTGTTCAAACTAGGATTCACTTCTGAGGGCCAAACACTTTTGAAAAGTAAACTTATAAAATAGTAAGAATTTTTGTTCTTGCAACTTCTTTCAATTCTTGCATAATTTTTATTATTTTCTTATAGAATTTCTATAAATTCATATTTAATTCTATGAATTCCAACTTAGTATTTTAAATTTATAGGTTTATAATTATTTGAAATCATCTGATTTTTACATAAAAAGAAAAAAATTGTTAAGACTAATTTTGTCACTGGTATTCAGGCGATGAAGAGGCATCGCCCCTTTAGGATCATACGATAATATATCGCCTCAATGTCCTAAAGGCAATGCCTCTTCGATAAGGCATTGCTGCAACATTTATGTTTATTTATTCTTTTCTTTGCGTTTTATTAAGTTTTCAATACTGATCTTGTCTTGATTTATAAATATGTTGTGTGGGTTTATTACTATGTCTCATGTTTTACTTTAATTTTGATTTTTCTATCAAATCTAGGTGAATGTTTATTGACGTTTTTTCAAGTTTATGCAATAATTATGATTGTGTTTATTTTGATTTATTTAATTGATTTACATGATTATTGTTTTGAATTAATGCTTTTTGTTTCTGTAATTTGTTTAATTTGAAGAGTGTTTTTTTTTTAATTTAAAGTTATGATTTTTAATAATTTAGATTCTTTATATTTTGTCAATTCATGCTAATTCTATTTATGATGATGCATTTTAATCCATTTTTATGCATTTTGTTTATTTTATTGTTTAATATTTGTTAATAATAGAATCTTTATTTCCTCGATTCTATTCCATTTTCTTATTTATTTTCAATTATTTTATTTTCATGAAATTAACTTGGAAGTTTGCTTTTTTTAGGTTTTATTTGGAGAAATTAATAATATTTCATCTTTTCAAGAATGATTAGGGTGGTTATTTTATCCCCAAATTATCTCCCCAATATTAACACCTATTTTGGATTTATTTCAATTATTTTGCGAGTTTTTTTATTTTACATTAAGGGTTGTAATTCTTTTCTCCTCTCTCCTTTCTTTGTGTGTGCATTTATTTATTTTATTATGCTTTTATTTTTACATGTAAAAGGGTTGTAATTGTTTTTAGCTCCCCCATTTCTTTGCATGTGCATTATATTTTTAATTTAGTTGTTTATTTATGCTATATGATGACTGATGGACTAAATTGCATGGAATTGGACTGATAAACAACTTGGACTTAATTGTAAAATTTGGGAATTGTATGTAGGCAATTACAAATTGCATGTAAATGAAGAAATAATTAAATAATTAAAAGAAATAAAATACAAAACACAAACGGAGGACAACTGCAAGGTTGGGTGGGCATTCAAAAACCCATACCCAGTTTCCGAACCCAATATTTAAGGACGACTGCTGGGGGGCCCTTCGTGGGATCTAGTTACTGTAAAGTGTGTCCCGGGTCTCATCCAGGTGGCAACTGCCATCTCCGATATAGGCTTAAAGCCCATGTTGTATTTCATAGTGGGCTTTAAGCCCATACAATGCCATGGTCGCAAAACACTTGGGCGCTCATTGAATCCTGCCGCGTACAATAACCATTACTTTAAATTAACAAATAATTAATTATATATATATACTCAAATTTATTTATTTATTTTTAAAAATTTTTACTGGGCTCGGTAAACCTATATTCATTTTTAAGCATGTTCTACGCCCCAAACCTAAATTCTTTGGTTATGGAAGTGAGTTTTTCTCACTTCTTCCTAATTCAAGTCAGGTGGCGACTTCAATTTGCGTGGCCTATTCAGGTAGATCCTCCTATAAACAATAATAAATTGAAATCCAGTAGATAGTCGCTATTAGCATGTGTGCCTCGATGCTATAAGCTCACCGATCTTGATCGATCACAGTATCTATGAGTTGACTTAATATCTCATATTCATGATTAGTAAAACATAATCATCAGTCAACACCATACTAGCCTTAATTCATTATTAGTTTAATAATAATGAATAACTAGGGATAATTTGAATAGAACTTATATTTAATCTAAGGTTTTTACTATCAAGTCACATAATTGATGTCCTTAGGAATAATTGATTATTCAAGTAATTATTATAACATAAAATGATAATGAAAATTCCTCTTAATTGATAAAATAATAAAGTCAAAACATGGTCATACATTATTAACCTAGTGCATATCACTAACACTGATTAGTTGATTTTTGTGAATTAGGAGTAGATTGGAGCTTAAAGAGCAATTTTAAAGTTGGCCTGACTCGACCTCTAAGATTTGGTGGAGATTTTGACATCCTTGGATTTTCATAATAAGAAAACATTCTTCTAAACATTTAAATTAGACATCTTAAGCTTTCTAAATTGAGCTTACATGTCAAAATTTGAGTTCGGTTGAGTTTGCAAATCTTGAGCTGAATTCAACATATACAGCTTTCATTTTAAGATGCACAACTCTCAGTATTTTACTAATATCATAAGCTAAATATGTCCAATTGATATGATTTAAGATTTTTTTTGAAAGCTTAAATATGTAGCTACAACTTTCATGAAGAGATCAAACTCTAATTCTATCTCAATCAGTGCAGAAATTGGGTTACAACTCAAAGCTAAAACATGAACTACTTAATAAAATAATGTTTGAAGAGCAAGACCTATGCATGGCTGTATGCCGAAAGTGCATAGCAATACCTAATTCAAAAAATAATGAGCTGTAGAAAAATTGATCATGCATGGTTGTGCATATGGGTGTGCACGGTTGTACCTAATCTAAAGAAACTCAAGCCTACTAAAACATTCATGGTCGTGCACCCTTAAACTGCTTTTAAGGGAAAGTTATCTTTAGAGGAACTTGAAGGGAGCTATTTAAGAAGAATTTTAGGGGATTTTTTAGAGATTTTCTAGAAGAGAAAAACATTAAAAATGCATCAAAAAACCGTAGAAGATAAAACAAATAAAAAGAACTGAAGATTGAAGAGTGAAGATTCAAGACTCAAAATTAATCATAACTATTTTCTTATTCTTCTTCTCTTTATTATACTTTTTATTATGGGTTTTTCTTGTGAATTTTTTGGATTTAATAACATTATTTTAGGCTAAATTTTTCTTTGTTAGGGATTAATAATCCGAATGTGATCTAGGCTTTCAATTTAATAGACTCATTAGTTATTGCATATTGTGTTTATTTTTCTTAATGTTTGGTATTGCTTGGCCACTAATAACATGATTTTAATTGGAATTATGCATTGAAAGATGGTAAGTCTAATGGACCTACAAACACAAGTTTAACTTAACTTAAAATTAGAGATAAATTGAGTTGATTAAATTCCCTTTTAAGTTGTGCTTTATAATTCACGATTTTGATGTTTAGGTATTTAGATTGCAATGAGAATTGGGTATTTATTACCTTGATTGATAATTGTGAATTTAAATTAATTGATGCTTGAGAGAGATTGATTAATAATTTAGGAAAACTCGCGATATACATGGCTAATTGAGTTGTAAATTGGGTAGTTTAGTGATTATAAGGTGATTGAATTCCTAGAAATTTTAATAAATATAATTTGTTTATTAATTTTGTTGAATTATTTCTCTATCTTTGAAGTAGATTTCTTGAATTCACAATTTAGTTTAATTTTACATGCATTTATTTTTAACCTTAGACAATAAGAGGTTGGTAAATAGGTGATTGGATCAAAATCTCTGTGGGATGATATTTTTGTACTACTTGTCGACACCGTGCACTTGTGGTTTACATAATACATGCTAAAGATTTGCAACTCCATTGGGGGAGAATCTCTGGTTTGTGAGGAGTCAAAATCAAAATCAGCAATTTTTTATATATGTTTTATTTTTACTTTCCATTATAAAAACATATCAATAGCATTTTCACAACACTTTTGACATTTATATAACTGGTCTCAATTAAACAATACTGCTAAAGCAACTACCACTATAGTTCTACTTGAGTCAATGGGTGGTTAATTTGGTACCATCACCTTTAGCCCTTACTTGATGATTTGATTGGCTCATCTAATCAGAGTCTATAGCTTAAGTCCTAAAGGGGGGCGACTCAAGTTATCAAAAGGTGCTAGCTCACTGACCCGAGACTGTTAACCCTAAGTCATATAGAGGTATCTCGCTAAAGGAACCTAAAATTTTTACCCTTGACTTAACCCATATAAATAAACTAATAGATACTTCCCCTATGGTCCTACTAAGCTTTGTACACAAACCTTGCTTGAATTCTGACAACATAACCTGAATAAAGTAAATGCAAGCAACATCCTTAATTCCTTTTATTGAGTGGTCATATCCTATTGGTTGACGTAAATTGTCTTTATTAAGGGTACTACGACTCTAATTGCCCTCATATGAGGAATAACAAAAGTCACACCCTAATTTGGATAGATTTATACAACCCTTAGTCATGATGCCATTTAGCATTAAAGATTATGAGATGTTGCACATTTATTCTTTTTTTTTAGGAAATTAGGTTCCTTAAAGTCGAACCAGATAATATGTAACTGCCTTATGAAGAACAAATGGCTAATCATTCAATGGATTTCACATATTCAATATTGGTGTATTTGATAAGAAATTAGACTTTTCGCATCATTTTTGGTCGTGGTGAAACAGAGATATGAAATGCCATGAGTGATTGATGAAGGTTTGACAAAATGTTCTATACATTAATACTATATATTGTGCAAGGAAATCCCACCTTATGGTAAACCATGTGTGTCTAATCGAAGCAAATCTATATTGTTTGGTTTGAGTGCAAGTCCAAGAATTCCCTAATGATTCAATGATCAAAACCTACCTAAGAAAGAGACTGTACCGTGAGGAATGATAACGTTAGAAGGATAAGCATGCTTGGCTTGGTTTGTTCGTCTTGTAGGTTTACATTGACAATGTTTGTTAGTGATGTTTTCTTCCTTCTCTCTTTTTCATGCATACATAATAGGTGGTTCATAATCTAAACCACGATCTCTCGTAGCCATTTGAGAACATGCATCTTATATATCATGCATACATATTAACTTAGGGATAACTCAAAAAACTGTTGTTTATTAATATTTGGAATATTATTTTAATTGGAATTTATGGATGTAATCTCTTTAATGGTGGTTTGATGAATACCATGGTGGTTTAGGGTGGTAATTAGTGGTTTGAATGACGATAAGAAGAGGAGGAGATGGTTTTAGTTGTAATTTTCTTTTAAATTGCAATTAGATCCTTTCTTACCCTTTTTATTTCATTTAGATACATTAATTGGACATGTCAACATAATTTTTTTTGGCTTTTTTCCTTTACAACACATAGGAGTACACGTTGGTCAACTATGGCAATCCATGAGATAAATAAAATAAAGGGACTAACTTTAAGGGTTAAATAGGTTTAAAATAAAAATTAAGATATGTGATAGGTTAAATTGAAAATTGAAAGGTGATATAGGTTAAAGTGTATGCACTGGGCATTTTTATTTATCTTAACTTGAATTTGAATATACTTTTTACAATTTTTCACTAAAATTAGTTGATTAATAAAAAAAAGATTTTATATGACCTATTTAAAAAAAAATTGATTAAGATATTGAATAAGATGAATGAAGTTTTAATCCATTTTAACTTAATTTATAAAATTGAGTGCATTACTTTTTAGGGAAAATTATAATAAAATATTTTGCGGTTAGACACTTTTTCACTTAAAGGATAGTGGTATTTTCTATAATATTTAAGGGTTTATGGTTTGATTATACTTACATTTTAGTACCCTACTTCGTAATATTATTAAAAATATATGATATAATATTAAAATAATATGAATCTTTAAGAGTAAAATTATTTATTAAGTAGTATAATATTCAACGAATTAAAATAAAATTCAATATAAATAAAAATAAGATGTATTTTTATTTTTTTTAGAAATAACAAGAAAAGATTTTTTAAAAAATTTATAATATTTTTAAAAGTATTCAAATAGTTATATTGATAGTAAATTAATCACATGTAAAATATTTTATTATAAAATAATAACAATATTAGTTGATAAGGTATTAAAACATTATAAAATGAAATAACATATATACCTCTAAACCTCAAAAAAAAAACGAACCTTTAAATGAAAATGTATTTAACCACAAGATATAAAAAGTAGAATTTTATTTCTTATCGTTAGACGAATTGTCATTTAGCTAAAAAGCGGCTAAACAATTTAAAAGATGTGTCTAACCACATACCTCTAAATGTGTCTAACCTATTCTAAAAAAAAAGTGTCTAACCAATTGGATATTCATTGATATCCAATTCTAAACTTCTTTTAACACTATCTTTCATACTAAATTTTTTTAAGTAAAAGATTAGAGTTTAGAAAAAAATCTGAAATCCAAGATTTATTAAATTAAATAAAAAGAGAAAAAGAGATACAAAGATGAAGAAACGAAAAACAGGCAGAAGCCTCAAACAAAAGCTAACAAATCCAAAAAGGACTCTTTTGCTGAAATCATCAAGTAGAATTACAAGAAAACAAAAATTGAGTCTAAGTTTGATGCAGACAGACTTAGACTCATGAATGTCCAAGGCAATTCCAGAAGAAAGCATCATAAATTAAGTCTAATCGGTCTTCTAGAAGGCCGTTTTGAAAGGGTAACTTTGTATTTCTCAAACTTTGCTTATTTTTATTTATGCTGGACAGTAGTCCATTATTGTTCTTGTAATTTTGCCTCGTCAGCCCAAAACAACTTGATATGATTTGCATTTGGTTGCTGCCCATCAGCATCTGAATCATTTTTCTTGTTATTTTGTTGTTTCGTCTGTTTTTCCTTTGATATTATGGACCTTGCTCCAATTTCTTATGCCACTTCATCAACGCAAAATTGTAAGGGACCATCATGCGTAGTCACTTGAAGTTTGGCCCTATGAATATCACCCGTAACCACCATTTGAAGGTCTTCATTTGAACTGGGATCAACATGCTGAACTGTTGCATTTAAAATGGTACCATTGACGGGATTCGTTGTATGTTCTAATTCAGCTTGCAGCTGTTGAACTGTATTTTGCTGCATTACCTCACTAACTTTAGGTGGTGAAGAGTCCAAAGCTTCATTGACCTTTGACATAATCTACATACCTTCTAGCTGAAAATACTGGACATTCTCCTGACAAAAGTCAGAGTCATGCAACAACACCTGAACTGATTCGTTATTTTCTTCACCATCATCTGATTCTGCATGTGAAATGCTGCCAACCACTGCAACAGCTAATAAATTTCTAGTAATGTTAGAACTTATGGGATCCTAAATGGCATCTGTAGTCACATTATTTTTTCGCAGCATCAGAAATTGGATATGCTTCAGTAAGGTGAAACTCATCCACTGTATGTAATTTGGCAAAGACATTATTGACAGAAATTAGACCATTTGAAGATTGTTTAGATGCCTATTTAAGTTTCCAAATTTTTTTAGGTTCCTCCATGGGCTTGTAGGTAGAATCAGAAGAAGGTTTTTGCCTTCGACAATCATGGACAATATGCCCAATATTAGAACATAAATTGCAAAACAATGGAAGGTTTTCATAAACCACATTCACAAAGAAACTTTTCCCACGCATTCTACCAAGAGATTCTTAGGTTGTGAATTACTTAAATCAAGATCCACAAGAATTCGTGCGTAATGTCCAAACTTCCCATTAATCGTAACATTATCAAACTTCAAATGAACTCCAATACCTTTCTCGATCGAAGCCAAAATTTTGGAATGCTAGTATTTCCAAGGCAACCGATATAAACGCATCCATATTTGTGCATTGGTAGATCGTTGATCAGTAGGATCAAAGTCTGGCGTCCAATGTTGGAGCCGAAGAAGTCCCGATTTTAATGCAATAGTTCCTCTTCCCTAAACCCCATTCTTTTCTTCTGTAGAATTCAGCAAAACCTGATAGAAACCCCAACCAAGCGAGATCATCTTCCAAGGTTTTGATAGCCCCCAAATAGTTGTTAACTTTTGCTTTAAGTATGCAAGCTTCCGAGGAGCCTCGCCTTTAGCCAAAACTAGATGAGCAATAAGAGCATGACGACATAAAGAAAGTTGTTGCTCATACAAATTCCGATCTACCTGAATTGATATGTATCGGCCTTTATTAGATGTTGGACATGACTCAGCAGCGATTGGAGATCCAATGACAGCTGCAGCGTAAGATTGTTTTTTATCTGATTTAGATTCGTTCCGAGCGACTAAGAACGACTTGAACATATCACTATGGCTAAGATAGTCCATCGCATAAAGGAGAAGAACATGACGGCCAAAGGTTGTCGCCAATCCTAAACCCTAAGAAAATTCTTCAAAATCTCTATATATCGTTTGTGGAATTCTACCATATATATATATATGTTGGGTTTACAGGAAGATGATATAATCTAAACTTTTCTTTCATACTGAATTAAATCATTAACAATTCAAAAATACTGTCGTCATATTTGATTAAAAACGAATCAAGATTTGGTAAATTAAAAATTGAATCTTTTTTTTAATAATAATTGAACTCTAATCGTGAACGAAATAGTAATTTTATGAATTACAATGTTTTATACGAACTGTAAGCATAACTAAATTATGAGTGTAAAATTCAACCGACCCTGCTGCTTGGTGTTTATGAAATTGATGTTAAAACTATTCATTAAAAATTTAAAATAAATTATTTAGTATATAAGTTATCATAAAATAATAATTTACTGTGATAATAGATTTTTTAAATATTTTTTTTACTTTATATATATATCTTAAATCCAATCGTTAATACATAAATATTACGAATCAATTCAAGGCTCCTATTCAAAGTTTTTCACGAGATTCATAAATGGAACTTTATATAATTTGAGCTAGACTCATTTATTAAAATAGTTTCAATAGACAAACTCAAATAAATTTTTATGAAGTTGAGTTTTGAATAGTTCGCGAGCGGCTCAACTTGTCTACAACTCTAAACTAAACCGGAACTGTAGATTCAACTAAACCATCTTTTTAAGGATCAGTTAAAATTCATAATTTTATTAAACCTTGAACTGAGGATTCATGTACAGAAACCAAACATTCTTGAACCGTTATCATGTCTAGCGCTTTTGAACTATTGATATTCACTTTTTGTAAGTCAATGTTAATCATGAAACATTTTGGATTTCATAAGCACTGCTTATATGATCTCAGGGCATTATAATTTCTTAAACATATTTATGTCAATCATTTTCTTGTCTTGGTCAGCAGAATAGGATATGATAAAAAATTAATGTTGGGAAAAAACTTTTGCAATTACTGTGTACACATTTCAAACTTTGTTTATTTAAATAATAAGATCACATAATTTACGAATGGATGAACTTTGTAATAGGAATAGTCCTCTCTTTTTAAATTGACGATGGTAAATTTTAAATTTTTTATCTCAAAATATTATAACTTGACTGCTCTCTCATTTTAAATCTTCTAAAAATGCATAGCGCTTTCTTCTTTCATGCGCGGAAGGTTAAAATGGTAAGGATAATTTTTTTTTTCTATGTAGGTAAGGATAATTTATATAGCAACTTAATCCACAGGTTTGATATATTCGTTATAAAATTCTGAACTTCTAACTAGCAATGGGCTCTACACCTCCCTCATGAGACAGTTTTGTTAGAGGAGGTTCTTATTTGTGCTCTTAACTATGCATTTGAGGATCTTCCTCAAAAAAAAAAGAAATAATAAAAAATAAAAAATAAAAGCAGGGTAAAGGAGAGAATATGTTATCATGTCATCATGTCATCATCGTTGTCATTTCAACCATGATCACTGTATCCAACACATAAACAAGTCATTGGAAATGTTGTTACATTAGATGATAAGTAATTAGCTAGAAGAAAAAATTAAAAAATAATATAAGTACAAAAAACAAATGCTTTTCGTGTAGCAATATAAAATTCAACTGCTCTCCTAATATATAATTTATTAAAGGTGACAGCTTTGATAAATATTTTAAAATATACAAATAGCCATAGGCATATGTATAATTTGATATTAAAGTGAGCATAAGACCCGGTCAGCTCATCTGTTTCAATCAACATTTTCTTAATTACATTATTAATAATTTTTTCCACAACACTTGCCTCTTATTTTATTTATAATATTTATGTTTGTAAGCAATGGGATCTTTAAATATGTCCTAACTACCTTTCAAGTTTCTCAAGCAATTTCTTCTCCTTCTAGTCATGACCATCATTCATCATTATCTCCTATACAATGCTAGTTGAGGTTAGTAATTAAAATAAAAAAGAACCTTAATTGTCCTGGTGGTTTTGATTTACTGCATAGTGCGTAATTATTATTACAAACTTTTTACAACTTGTAAATAATTAGCTTTTATATTGTTCATTATCCTTTAGTCATAAATAATTCCAACTTCTTTTTTCTTTGTGGTTTCATTTTGCTCAGAAGAGAGAATTGGGTGTTTGATTTCGTCATACAAACAATGTCAGGACAACTAGCAGTTACTACGCTAATTAAGATTAACAAAAAAGGTAAGATTTAACTATGTATAAAATAGTCTTCCACGAGTTGCGTATGTGGCAAAAGATTTGAACCCTACGCTTCCCTTTCTCTCTCTTTACAATGTCGGGAATTTAACCATTTATAGTAATTGTTAAAAAAAACTATGAATAACATAAAAGGAAAAATTATATGTGCTATCCTCAATTTTAGGCCAATTATCGATCAAATTTTATTTTCAAAATCATTTTAATTTGGTCTTTCGACTTTATAATCTATATCAATTCTATCTAATTTTATTTAAAGAACTTAATTGTAATTTAAAAAATTCCTTTTAGATTCCTATAAAATAAAACTTACTTTTAGATCCTGTAAAGGATCTAATTATAATTTAAAGAATTCCTTTTTAAGAAAAATAAAATTTAAAAATTATTTTCAAGTTTTAATTTTAACATTTTTGAAATAAATTTAAAAATTAATTTTAATTTTTTATAAAATTTTAAATTTTTACATATAAATTAAACATAATAAGAAAAAAAAGTAATAACTTATGAATCAATTTATTATGTAGACTAATATTTAAAAAAATTAAAAATAAATAAAGTAAGTACTTTTAACTATCACTATAAATAATAATGAAATTTTAATTTTTTCATATTTTTTAGAAAAATTATTGACTAATATTTTTAATGTCTCAAAATTCTTTCTTTTTTTTATCTAATACTCTTTTGGCTTGACTTTTATTATAAAAATTTCTAAATAATTTAGTTGAAAGATGAGAATTAAATTTTAAAATAAAAATTTACAGATTTAGTGAAAAATTAAAAAATTAAAAAATTATTTAAAATTTAATTTTTAAATTTATGTCAAGAATGACAAAATTAGAATTTTAAAACATCTTCTTACATGAAAAAAAGGATAAAAAATTTAATAAGTGCCAAATTTATTTTATAGGAACCTAAAAGTAATTTTTTAAAAATACAATTAGGTTCTTCACATAAAATTGGATAAAATTGACACAATTTATAAAATTGAAGTAGTAAATTAAAATAATTTTTAAAGTAGAATTCAACTGATAATTGGCTCCGAGTTCATGATAGAATTAATGGATTTTTCAAAATAAAACTATTTGACTAGCGACATGTTGGTCAGTATAATTTAATTTGTTTATTGGTCACTACAAAAATGAAATAAACGAGTGGTCTCGATGGCAAAATATTTAGTCAGCCTAGCTAAATTTTGTCCAATGTATTTTGGAACAGATAAAATAATTATCACAAAAAACAATTTAAAAAAAATTATGAGCCAAAAGTTACAATGCTTTAAAAGAATTATATAGAAATATTTTTTCTTTTAACAAATTTTTGTGCTTAAAAATAATTAGAAAAATTATCATTTTTATGGAAATGAATTTTTCATAAAATATATATTCTTATAATTCTTTAGTAAAATATTTCTACGCAAAATTCTTTATTTTGTGATATTTTTCATAAAATTAACTTCTAAATACGTATTTTCTATGTAATTTTTTATAAAAAGTATTTTTGATTAATTATAAGTATATTTTTCATCAAGACCATTTTTTAGAAAATTTTTATTCCATTGGATGATATATTTTATAACAAAAATGGACTTCTAGATACGTTTTCCAACCATATGTGATGATATATATTTATGATTTTTATGAATTCCTTAATTAATTAATTTATTTAAAATCAATTAAAGATACATCATTTTGAAATATTAAAAAACGTTTATCCTATCTTATTATATACATAATGTTAATTTTTTAAGTGGAAATTAATTATATTTATTGAAGATACATCCATACTTTTATTTAATTTTGACCAAATAATTTAAAATCAAAATATTTTTTAAAACTAAATTATTGAGATATTTCAAAAAACAAAACACTAAATTATTAAGATAAAATTGTCAAAAATTATAAAATTTTTAATATTTAAACCACTATAAATTTTACAACTTATAAAAATTGATTTTTTATAAATATCATGCTAATAATTCTTATTTGATTTTTACTAACTAACTATCTGTATTAATATTGTCAATGATTAAATAAAATAAAATATTTTTTCAAAATTAAAAGATTAGGGTAAAATATAAAGGATTGTGAACATTTAAAATTTTCATACCTATTGGTCTATAAAATTATTATTTGACAATTTATATATGTACTTATATAAACGTATGAATAGGAGAAAACATTTTTTGACAAAAAAGGACATACATTTTTTGTATATTGACAAAATTAGTATTAATTTTAATTTTGAAAAACTTTATAATTGATGAAAATAGTTTTAGTTTGTATTTAGAATCTATATTATATATAAAAGTATGAATATTTTTGGACCTAAAAGGACATGTATTGTATATATTGATAAAAATAGTATTAAATTAATTTTAAAAATTTTGAAATTGATGAAGCTAGTTTTAATTTGTATTTAAATTTTAAAATTTTATATTTTTAAAATTAGATGGATTGAAATAAAAATAATTTTTATTACATTTATCATTAAATTTAAATAAATATATAAATTAATATAAGATTCATATATAAATATTTTACAAAAATTCATATTTGTTAACGCACTACATATTGCATATATATGGATTATGATTAATAATTTAAACTAATATTTTTATTATTGACTCAAATAATTATACCCAATTTCCAATACATATAAAATTAATTAAATTATAAAAAAAATTAATGAATTGATAAAAAAAAAGACTTATTTCGTAAGATTTATATATATTATAGCTATATACTTTACATGTAAGTAACAAAAAAAATGTAATTATTTTTTAGCAATAAATTTTAATCAATTAGAAAAAAATTATTTTTTATATAGTGTCAAAAAGAAAATTCTTATTTGATTAATTTTTTAAATTTCATATAAGCTAAATATTATAATTTTAATTGAAATATATCTAAGAATAAATAATACTTTTTTTATAAATTTATAAATTTATTTTAATTATATTATAGATAAAATAATGTTACTCTTCCAAATAAAAAATTAACTTTTATATTATTCTATGTTTATATTGTATGTTTAATGTTTTCATACATATGTCGTTCAATACTATTATCATTAGAAATACGTGATTTTTAAGTAATTATTTTTATAATAGTGTTCATTTCTAAAACTCTTAGAATGTAATATGTATCGATATAATTATTATTAGTTATGTATATTATTTAGTATTTACAATTTTTTCTATTTATATTATAATAATTTATACATTTTATAATATCAAAATTAAAATAAATTTTATATTTAATAAGTATTTTAGTCACGTGCAGTAAAAAACTAGTAATTTTAATTTGGAGTTCACTATTTTATTTATTAGAAAAATCAAAATTCAATTTGAATAGTAAATAACATATTTAAAAAATATCAATTTATCAAATATTTATTTATTGTTGGATGAATCTGGGAAAAATATTACAAAGAAGCTCATATTCAACCACACTCTCATCAAAGTTCGTTTTTTTCCCCTAACACATACTCTTCAATGTTTATTATAAACAAAATTTTCTGATTAAGAAAAGGACAAATTTGTTCTCTATTTAATGGATAATCTTGAGGTATATTTTATTTAGTTATTTTTTGGGTTCATAATTTTTTTTAAGGAAAAAAATATAAATATTGTATTTATTAAATTAGATAGTACATCTTGAAACAAAAAAAAAAACTATATGAATATTACATTAAAAAAATTATAAGGACTAAAAATTTACTAAAATTTTGTTAGGAAGTTCTTCAATTATGTTGGTGGATCTCTCATAATTAGCCAGTGAGGATTGTTCCATTCGAAATTGATTTCATGGTTTTTGCAGGAGGTTGATTCTGTAAATATCAAAAACAAACTTCCTAAAACTTTTAAAAAGAAAGACCTAAAAATCACTCAGATAATGAAAAAGAACACACCTTTCATATAAGAAGACATATAATTTTCTGTCCAAAAATATTTTTAAAAAACTAAATATAAACAATAAATAACCAATAACAAATCAAGTAAATTAAATTTAAGGAAAAAATTATCTAATATATAAAAGTGATAAGAAAAAAAAACTATCTTTTGCAAAGAGATTATTATTAATATTATTATTCTTGTTGTTGTTGATAGGAAGGCAATATAACTTAAATTTTGATGGACTAGGGCAGTCCTCCCCTTTAAATTAACAATAACAAAATTTTAATTTTATACCTTAGGATGTTCTTAAAGAAAAATTACCGCTTGACTATTCTCTCGTTAGTAGAGATAGTTCAATTTATTGCAATTTAATGTACTTTTCCATCTTATCAGATTTTCAGACAAATATATTTTTGCCGACATCTTTTTGTTACTAATCTCACCGTTAGGTGTAAGTAAGAATTTTCCAAATATAAATGGCTTGGAAGATTTAACAAAGTGTTCTTCTTTCAGCTTGAAACTTATGGGATGCGCAAGATTTGCATATT
Organism: Mallotus repandus; assembly: GCA_949671775.1. Taxonomy (NCBI): domain Eukaryota; kingdom Viridiplantae; phylum Streptophyta; class Magnoliopsida; order Malpighiales; family Euphorbiaceae; genus Mallotus; species Mallotus repandus. Next base: position 26,456 of record CATIWM010394323.1, read on the forward strand.
TATTTTATATTACAATTATATATCAAAATCAACCTTACTATAATTTATGTACATAACCATTCTCTCGTGGTGTTTATAATAATAATAATTATTCGCACGTACACCCGGACAGTATTGCCCATGGTCCAACACTTATTTTCTTATAACAAAACTCAGGGTTTCAGCTTTTAGTCAGTAGAAAGGATTGGTTCTCCAAGAATTTGAAGAGGAAGTAAAGTTATTGCATCCGGAAAGAGGAACCATAATTTCCTAACAATTTGATAAGGAATTACACAAAGATTATAAAATTGATAGAAGGAGAATATATCCTTTACAGATCATAAGATTCAATAATTAATGATTCTTAGCTACTGATCAAAATTGCTCACATAAATAGGTGCCACTAATCAATCATGTCTAATAAAAAAATCAACCTCTGAGGCTTTCATTTAACAAGAAAAATTAATCTCGTTTTCATCAATTTGCATGCCTGAAATTTGTAGCTGGACTTAGAAAACTTGCATGCATAATCATTTGAATTAGTTAAGCTACAAAACCTGAGCTTCATACATGATTATGATCTCAAAATCAAATCCTTTCAGACATCATCAAAGCATCATATAAAAGCAATGGCTAATTAACAGCAAAAGTAAAAGAAAATTAAGAATTAATTATAATGTGATAGGAAATGATCAACTTCATGTCTTAAAAACAGTTGGAAGAAAGAATTAGCTCAAATCTGCAGTCATATACTCTGCTGCAAGCGGAACTAATATCCAATTACCAAGGTTGAAGTTTAATTGCAAAAAATGACTAGCTAAATAAGGGAAAGATTAACAATTAGTGATCCTAAAATTACTAAAACGGAATGAATTATTCTAAGCATATTCTAAATTTAGGGCATTCATTCAGGAATCAAATGCAATTCTCCAAAGATGAGCAAACAATGGGAATAATATTGCCATATTCAGTTGGTTGGAGGGCAAGCACTTACTTCACCAGCCATGAAGCCCACAAAGAAAGATCCCAAAATGCAGTAATATATAAAGTCAGTTGACGATATTACATCTTTACAATATTTAAATCAATTCTCATCCTTAGAAACCTAATACTGTATCAACAAAATCATGTTAAAATGATGAATACAAATGTCACTGCATGTTCTACTTCATGCCTATGATGGACGGAAACTTCTCTCAACAGATATTTCCATGTTTACGAAACATTTCCATATCAGAAATTTTAAAAAAACTCTCTGAAAAAATTTCAAGACCGTTTCTGCAACTATGAAAAATTAAGAAATACGTTTTCTACATGAAAACGTGTGTCCAACTTGAAAAGTATATTTATTCAATGTTTTCCTAAATAAAAAGAAGACAAATTGATAAATAATTTTATATTTTTCTTAATTAAACAAAATAATTCCTATAACTATACTATTAATTAATAGAATAAATAAAAATTTTCAAGATTTATATATAAAATTTATGTTTATATATATTCATATATTTTTTATATTTATTTATATACCTGTATTTTTAATATTTATACGTTTCTTTCACGTTTTCGTTTCTTATATTTTTAAGAAATATCATTTCGTCGTATCCATTTGCATGTTTTCCTATTTCCATTTCTGTGCTGCATAACTTCACGCAATTAAAGAACTCAGATTATACTATATGCATACCTTAGTATATTCCAAATACGCACGTCCACTTATATTTAGTCACCAAATTTATGGCTACAATTCTAGCAGAGTCAATAAACTTCACTCTCTATCAATAAAATATTCAACTTCGACTGCTGTTACAATAAGGTTGCTATTTCTATGTTTTATAAAAGTTTAGCAAAAATTTTCCTGTTATATAGGTCTGCATACATTAAGTAGTGGATTTTAATTAGGACCTTCTCACCCAATCGACCAATAGAAACTTGTCCAGGCTTCTGCAAAAATTTAATGCACACCCGGTTGATATAATAAAAGATGAATCTCTATGTATGGAGTGATTATATATGAACTAAGGAACAACATGCAATTGCAAGGCACAAATTTGTATTCGCTGGGATGTAAAATGGGGTTGTCTTGTTTACACTATGATTTAACTACATAATGAAATTTATGTGCAGCTAATATATTTAAGGTAGTACCCACAAGCTAACTTCACTATAAATTCTCATTCCGTTCACCTAATTCGAAAATTCAGTCAGTATTCGTTTCTTGTAGTGTACTGTCTCTTAAAAAATGAAAAGCCATGACCAAGACAATGATAAGCGAATATGTACTGCATGCGAATATGTAATTAGTTCCCAATGAGAAATAAAAATAAAAGAGAGAATTCTTAATCATTGGTTTCTGCAAGTTTGCTATTATATATATGACAAAGAAAAAGAAGAGTACTTGCTCTAAAAGTTAATCCTCTGGTGCTTACTTCTTCCCAGTTCAGTGTCTAAAAATGTCTGCAAAGGGCTTTTGGAATTTCAGCAAGTAATATATGTAAACTAATGTGCAAACCAACTCCAATAAGAAGTGAATTTTTTTTTTCATGTAGATTTAAATTTGATTATTTAGCTATATCTGCGAGTCTGTTATAAAAACTATACACCAGAGAACTTACTCTAACTAATCATCGAATCTAGATGAGCACTTCCATAGTTATTGCAAGATTACTTGAACTAAAGCAATTTCATATAATATAATAGTTGAAAAAATAATAAAGTGTCTAAACATTAATTTATTTGTTAATTTGGTGGCATAATATTAATATATATCCAAAGGGCAGCACTACAGTATTTGCCAACGGGGATGTGCTGCTCGGATAGTTTATGTCTTTTATTATTTTAACAGAAAAGATTGTAAAGACAGGAATTGTAACCAGTTGAATAGAACGACTCACTAGCAAGAGAAGTAGATCAAGAAAGTGAGCTTAATTAATCTTAAAAAGAGTAAGGCTTAAAAATAAGGGCCCTTGCTTCGTTTCTTTAAGAGTCATATTTATTTCTTCCTGAAACAATGCCAAAAAAAAATTGTAGCCCATGTTGCCAATTCTAGCGATATCCAAAGAATCATTAAATTTTTTTTTTTTTAATAAAAAAGGGCATGTGTACCAGGAAGGACAAAATGCATAGTTCTAATTAACTTATGTTGAAACCTTGCCATTGATGAGATCCAAGAGGAAACACCGAAATAAAAGGAGGGAAAAGAAGAAAACCCTAGTTGATGTGTTAAAATCAATGAACTTGGGTATGTAGCAGTTAGATCAATAATATTTCCTCAAATATTGTTTATATTAAGAGAAAGAAGAAGAATATAGTTCCACGATTAATGAACAAGAAGACTATTTCCACAACTTTAAAGAGCAGTCTAGTAAAAACAAAAAAGAAAGATGAAAGAAAAATATATGACCAAAAAAAAAAAACACCCTAGAAACATCGTAGAAGAAGAAGAAGAAGAAGAAACATGGTAATAATGGTTGTGAGTACAAGAAATCCATGAAATTAGCTGACCTTTATGCTCCAACAAAGGCCCGTGATCTCGCCTACTGCGCAATCCAATAAGGAAAGCTAGAAATTTGGCTATCAATAACATATTGTCACCATATCACAGAAAGCAACCCACCATGTTTTTATTGTTATCCTCAAAATGGAGCCCTACTTCCTGAGTTCGCTCCTCCCCATCCATCCACCGATAACTGTACGTTCGGCGGCATATTTAGAGGTAAATTAAAGAACGGCAACCCACCTGAGGTTGGTGCCCCATCAGGAAATGGATTATTCCCAACTCCACCTTCACTTCCCCCACCCCCACTACCGCCACCACTCTGCATCTGAAGGGGCTCATCCTCATCCAAAGGCAACCTTTCATATGCAACGTTAGTGAAGGATGCTGCGATGACAATCACAGGCCCAGCTGCCGTCAACTCCCCCACCACGCTTCCTCCAACCACCTGTCCTTGGCCACCAGAAAGAAAGATTGTTAGGCTAGTTGCGCCAGGTGGAGCCGGTGGAGGTAAGAAAGATCCCGATAAAGATAAGATCTCAAATCTGCCATGAAGAGTAACAATAGCTCCAGCTGCAGCTGGTTGTCTGATGCTAACATTAGTGACAGTTCCAGCTCCGCTGAGTATACAAATCCCTCTCTGCCGTCTTCGTGCGTAGTTGGCTACACACTCGAACACATCGCATCCATTTCCAACTTCAAGAATGTGGGCTCTCAAAGTGTTTGCGCTTTCTCTAGTAATGATGACAGGAGGTTTTTGTTTATTCTTCGAGCCAGGTGGGCGACCTCTAGGCCGGCGACCAACGATGTCTCCAGGTCCGGAGTTTGTAGGGGCTGCAACGAGGTCTAGGCCATGGTGAGAACCGTCTTCATGTTGTTGGTGGTGGTGGTCAGTAGAGAAATGACCGCCGCCAGAGCGATTGGAATGGTGGTCTTCAGATTCAGGCTGGCGCTGGAGATGAAGGTCAGGTCTATGGTGGAGCTGATGAACGTAACGAGTAGTGCCTAAATCCAAACCAGCCATGCCAACATATACCAAAAGAAAAGAAAACAGGAAACCGAGATGATTAAATGATTATTTTTAAGAAAAGAAATAAAAATTATATTTGAGATTATTAAAAACTGTTTATGGCTTTATTTTTTGTTTAATAATATTGTAAAGATTGGGATTTTTTTTTCTTTTAAATAAACAAGGGAAAGAGAGCTCAGGGACTTCAAAGGAAAAAAAAAAGAATTTGAATAGAGATGGGATGTGTATACTTTGGAAAGAAAATCAAGAAAAACAAAGGAGATGAAAGATTTTGAGTGCAGAGAAAGGGAAGGGAAGAGAAGGAGGAGAGGAAAGAAGGAGAGACAAAGACTCAAAAAAACGCAGTCATCCCTCTCCCAACCCAAAAGTTTAAATATATGCTTAAAATAATGGTTTGTTGGGAAATATTTTATTTCCAATTTCTTACTTTGAGAAGTATAATATGTCGGACCCCAATCAACTCCAACTCTCACAAACAGAGCTGTGTACATAATTACTAACCTGTTGATTGGTTCAATTATACCCTGAAATTTATTTCATTTGTAAATGACTGAATTTCTAATAGAATTTATTTCCAAATAAATTTTTATTAATAATATGTATTTGATTTAAATAAATAGTTTATAAAATTCATTTCAAATGAATTGCATATTTTGTTATATTATGTTTGGTATAAATCTTAAATTCAAATTTTGATAAAAAATACCCTTTTAAATATAAAGATATTTTTGAAAATAAAAATAAGGATGAGTATTTTAGTCATTTAAAAGTATAGACTTAAAACTTTGTAGAATTCATTTAGAAATCCCAACCATTTTTATAGAATTTAGTTTAATTATAATCAATTCCACAAATTTAAAAAATTAGAATTGCAAATAAATTGCATATAACATTCATTTAAATCAAACATATATAATTTGGATTTGCAAATGAAATCCATAAAATTTTATAAAATTCATTTATACCAAACACACTCTAAGAGTGTATTAAACCCCAAACATTGACTCAAAATGTAGACAACGGGTTTAGCGCGCCTCTAAAATTTTAGCAACTGCTACACTGTTTGAGCTCAAGACTCTATGGAACACACTAACCATATCACAAAGACATGGTGTGCAAATGAGGAGTCGCCACCCAGGGTAATAACTGGATCAAATTAAAGGTGGTGGTAAAAGAAAGTTAGCACCACAACCAGAAAATTCTAGGTACGGAATACCAACTTCTTTTAGTCTAGTTTCATTTAAAATTACTTTATTAATTACTAAGTTATTCTCTAATTATTTACAATTTCATTAAACTCTAATTAATCATCCATCTAATTTTAAGACAATCAATTTATGAAAAAGCACATAAGAATTGTATTCATGTAAGACTGAGTGTCTCTAGTCAATTCTAAACTATATTGATTTTAATTTAAAGTTAGCTAAATCAACATATTTTACTTACAAAGTGAAATGAAACTAAAGGTGAGCCTACATTTTAATTTAATTAGTGGGCCTAAATCTACAAATTTTAATTTTAAAGAAAATGAGCCTAAGTCTGTTAAATTTTAAAAGAAAAAAGAAATTGAATTAGTGGAATTCTAATCAATTTTAATTAAGTGAAATTGAGTTCTAAATTTATTTATTTTTAAAAGAAATGCTTTAATAGGCTGAACTAAGTCTAAGTTAATTTTATTAATTAAAAAGATGGAACTAAGTCTAAATTAACATAATGGGCCTAAATTAATTTTAAAAATTAATTAAAGAGAAGACCATTTTTATTTCGTTCATGGCTTGCGGCTTTTGTTTCTTTCACTTTTGTTTTTACTATTTTCATTTTTATCCCAAAAGTGGTCCATTTTTTAAACTTTGGCATTAGCTTCAGCGATTTTCGTGTATATATGACAAATGACTAGTTTAGTTCCTATAAAAAAATTTTGCATGATCATTTTGGGATTTTAAGAAGACATTATTCATTAGTACTATCCTTTATAAATTTGCAATTATTTTGAGTTTGGGTAAAAAAGTAACCTTTATTTTAAACACAAAGAGACAAAATATAATAAATTTCATCTTTTTTTTTTCCATAATTTAATCTATTTACTATTTTTAAGGTATATTTAATTTAACTTAATTGTATTTATTTAATTAATTTGTATATTTTAAGTAATTTAATTTTATATTCTAAATAATAATTTTTTTTTATTTTGAAACTTAATTTTTTTAATTTTGACTTACTATTATTTAGAATATAAAAATTAAGCTAATTAAACAAAAATTACCCATAGTCTTCAATAATTATTTATTATTTTGAAGGCATATTTAATTTAAGTTGATTTTATGGTCTTAATTTTATTATCTATTTATTATTTTGAAGGCATATTTAATTTAAGTTGATTTTATGGTCTTAATTTTATTATTAATGATAAAAAAACTGAAAAAACAACAAACAACAACAAAAATAAACAAACAACAATAAAAATCAACAACAACATTTTTTTGTTGCTTTTGTTAATTTTTGTCAATTTTATTATTTCAGTTGTTGCTTTTCAATTGTTTTTGTTGTTTGTCTATGTCTATATTTGTTGATTTTTATTAAAAATAAAAAAAATTAACAATAAAGAACAATAAAAATTAAGAAATATGTCAACAATTTTATTATTTTTGCCATTAATACTAATAAAAGTAAAAATTTTATTTATATCCTTAATTTTGTCATTAATAATGAAAAAATAATTTAAAAAATAATAAAAATCAACAAAAATAAACAACAATCAACAACTGACAATTAACAAAAATAAACAACAATCAATAACATAAATTTTTGTTGATTTTTGTTGTTGTGTTGTTTCAGTGGTTGTTTTTAGTTTTTTTTTTATCATTTCGGTTTGTTGATTTTTGTTGATTATTTTTAGTTTTTTTTGTTGATGTTACAAATACATCATATGGATTGTAAACTTGTAACATATTGATGTTCAATAAATATCAAATATTTTTTTTAAAAAAAAAGAAGTTGTTAGACATTTTAATAAACAAATTAAAATAAAAAAATAAAAATCAACAAAAAAAAAACAACAATCAAGAGCTGACAATAAAAAAAACAAAAAAAAAAAAGCAACAATCAACAACATAAAATTTTGTTGATTTTTGTTGTTTTGTGTTTTGTTATTTTAGTTGTTATTTTTAGTTTTTTTTTGCGGTTTGTTGATTTTTGTTAATTTTTTTATTTTATTTTTTTGTTGATGTTACAAATACATCATAAGGATTGTAAACTTGTTATATATTGATGATCAATAAGTATCAAATATTTAAAAAAAACAAAGTTGTTAGAAATTTTAATAAATAAATTAAAATAAAAAAATAAAATTCTTATTCTTTAAGAATATAGAAAGAGAAAATTTTGTTTATTTATTATTGTTACAACAGTTGAAGATATTTATTGCTTGGTTTAACAACAATTGAAAATGTTTAGTTTATAATTATTCATTTGAAAAAAAAGGTCTTAAGAGAAAAAAATATTAAGCAAAAAAAAGAAAGAAAATGTTGAGAATAAAATGAAGACAGTACCTTAAGAATAAAAAAAATGTTGAAGAAAAAAGTTGAGAAAAAAAAATGAAGACATTAGAAAAAAAATGAATATAGTACTATAAAAATAGAAAAAAAATGTTTAGCAAAAAAAATGTTGAGAAAAGAAATGAAGATAG
>CATIWM010394354.1:0-12438 GCA_949671775.1 Mallotus repandus
AAATCAAAAAATGATTAGAATAAACATAAAAAATAATAATAAAAATCAAATGAAAATAAAAAAAGTAAAAGGAAAGGGATGACACGCAGAGATGCAATATTGATTAGCTCTTCATAGGCTTTATTTGATTCACCGATTGAATAGATATGCATTATTGATCTTCTCAGTTACAGGCTTTGATTGCTTTTCCAAAAAAAAATGGTTAATTCCCGCGGAAAAAAAGAATAGTTTTTTTTAAATAAAGTTCACGCACAAACTTTTTTCCAGGAAGAAAACTTTTTTTTCCATTTTTCTCTCTATTTTTCCGTCTGTTTTTTTTTTCTTTTTCCGTCCTCTCTCTTTCTCTCTGTTTTTTCTTCCTTTTTTCTCCATTTTTTTCTCTCCTCTCTCTTTGCTTTCTGTATAAAGAAAAGTACATATATATACACACAATTCTGTAACCCTAATATTATTACAGGATAAAAATAAAATAAAATAAAATTTTTATTTATCATTTATCTGATAAATACATATTTATCAATAACATATTTATCAAACAAATCAAATAATAACCAATCAAATTTAAGAAAAATAAATAAAAGTTACCAAAAAATGAATTTTCACGTGATCGGAATTGTGGATTGCCAATCGAAAATCGATTCTTCAAATTTTTCTTAACATTTAATTATAAAAAGACCCTTGAAAAAAGTGACTTTTCAATTTAGTCCATTCAATCAAGTCTTGGGATCTGAAATTCAAATACTAGAGACCTATTTGCAACAAATTTTCATCATCGGAGTCCTCTTTCGCATCCATACTCTAGTCATCCTAAAATTGGGTGCTTACAGCTATCCTGACATCGATCAGTCCTGGGTTAGACACCTAGATCTTTAGCTCTTTACTTTTATTTTTAGGATGTAATGATGTTGGAGTCTTCAACAATTGTATTTTTCTGTGATGACTTTCCCTTGTGGTGGGGCTTCATGTGGATTTTCTTTTGATACAACATTTGTGTGTATGTGTTGGCTTGTTATGGAATTACTTTATGATAGTAGCTTCCTTTATCTGATGCCAAGTTTTATTTTTGGTTCCTGTGTTTCAAGAATTTCCTCAAATTTCCTTTGTCATTTTATATCTAGTTGTAGTAGATTTTCACGCCCAATTTAAAGGATAGTTATGAATGCTTCGTCACTCTTGTGGCCTTATAGATGTTGCCTGGCCATTACGCCAAGGGCTTTTAAAGAAGTTGCACTAGAAGCTTCATGTTGAGTTCAGGGGGATTCCCTGTGCACTTTACGAAGTCAGGGATGTGTGAATTTATAAAAGATTCTTTATTTTATTTAGTGAAGGGTTCGTGGAGTTTCCATAGGATCTTTTAGGCATTTTATAGTGCCAAGGATCTGTGGATTTTTAAAGGGATTCCTTGGGTGTTTTATAGCACCAAGGGATTCATGGATTCTCAAGGGGATTCCTTGGGCGTCTCATAGCACCGAGGACATATAAAAATCTTTAGGAGATTCCTTGGGCATTTCATAGCGCCAAGGACTTATACAAATCTGTTGGAGATTCCTTGGGCGTTTCATAGTGTCAAGGACTTATTGGGAGATTCCTTGGGCATTTTGTAGCACCAAGGACTTATATAAATCTTTAAGAGATTCCTTGGGCGTTTTGTAGTGTCAAGGACTTATACAAATCTTTTGGAGATTCTTTGTGCATTTTGTAGTACCAAAGACTTATACAAATCTTTGGGAGATTCCTTGGGCGTTTTATAGTGCCAAGGACTTATACCAATCTTTTAGAGATTCCTTAGGCGTTCCGTTCACCAAGGACTTATACAAATCTTTTGGAGATTCCTTAGGCATTTCGTAGCACCAGGGATTTATGCAAATCTTTTGAAGATTCCTTGGGCATTTTGTAGCACCAAGGATTTATGTAGAATTTCTATCAATTTCATAAATGGAGAGAAAGTATGGCTCTAGGCCTTGTATTAATAGAAAGACAAAATTAGAGTAGCTTTACTTATATATAGGGGCAAGATTTTTTAAAGATCTTTTCAGGTGTATTTTGATTATCCTGGATATTTTCTCTCTACTTCTTGGCTATCTTCTATTGGTATAATTTCTTGAGGTTCGTGGAGTGCCACGTCCTAGGTATGGATCTGCCAGTGGTTTCCAAGAGCTTGTAGGTGGCTGCTACCACTACTCCTTCCACTTTGTAAGGACCTTGCAAGTTGGGTTCCAATTTTCCAACCCCAGCGTTTCCCTTGCGTATATCAGCTTTAATCAATACCAGGTCCCTTTGTTGGAAGTTCTATACTTTGACTCACCTGTTATGATAGCGACTCATCTTTTGCTTGCAAGCTGCTATTCTGACTTCAGCGATTTCCCTGGATTCCTCTAGAAGATCAAGGATTGCCCTGAGAGCTGCATGGTTCTCTTCCTCATTGTACATTACCACCTTATAGCTTTGGGAGGCTAATTTCCACGGGTACCATAGCTTTTGTTTCATTTGCCAGTTTAAATGGGGTTTCTCTGGAATCATCTTTAGGAGTGGTTTTGTAGGAACATAGGACACTGCAAAGTTTGTTTGCCCATTCCCCTTTTGCCTGATCTAGCCTTTTCTTGATTCCTTGCAACAAAGTTCGATTTATTACCTTAGTCATGCCATTAGTTTGTGGGTGTATGACGGAGGTGAACCAGAGCTCTATGTGCAAGCCTTTCACAAAACTCCTTGAATTCTTTGCAATTGAATTATTTCCCATTGTTTATGATTAGTCTCTTTGGTATCCCATACCTGCATACAACATCTCTCCAGAAAAAGTTAATGATATTCTTTTATGTGATGGAAGCTACTGGCTCTACCTCAACCCATTTTGTGAAGTGATCTACTGCTACAATGAGAAACTTCTTTTATCCTTTTGTAAGGGAAATAGACCCAGGATGTCCATTCCCCATTTCGTAAAGGGCCAAGCAATGCTTAATGGTCTCTGCAGAACTGCGGGTTGTTTATCCTATAGTACTGGTACTTGTCACACTTTCTGACCAATTCTCTAGCATCTACCTCTATATTCGGCCAGAAGTATCCTTGTATAAGGATTTTCCTAGCTAAAGTACTGGCAATTTCATGGGCTCCACCAATGCCTTCATGGATTTCTCTCATGACATACATCCCTTCTTCTTTAGTAACACATCTCAGCCATGGATGAGTGGCGGACCTTCTGAATAATATTCCATCTTCATATGAGTACAGGGTTACATTTCTCTGGATTTTCTTGGCTTTTTCCTTATCCTTGGGAAGAACCCCTGAATCTAGCCATGCAATGATGGGTTTCATCCACCCTATGTCTTCAATAATGAGCACCGTAATTTTTTCATGGATTGTGGGTTCTGAAAGCATTTCCATTAGTATGCCTCGAGGTGGAGTTTCCTCTCTATACACTATCTTAAATAGCATATCAGCTTCTTGATTTGATTCGTTTGGTATCTGTTTGAGGGTGAGTTCGATTCCCAATTCTTTCAATTGCTCTACCAATATGTTGGCCACTTACAAGTACTTTAACATGTCCTTGTCTTTTGTAGTGAACAGTCCTTCCATTTAGTTAACCACCAGCTGGTAATCACTATGAACTATTAGGGCTCCTGACCTTACTTCTTTAGCCAAGTTGAGTCCTACGATCTTGGCTTCATATTCTGCCACGTTGTTGGAGGCCTTAAAGTGTATACGCAGTGTGTACTCAATTTTTATTCCACATGGCCCTTTAATCACAACTTATGCCCTGGATCCTGCTTGTCTTGTTGCTCTATCTACAAACAGATGCCAAGGGTTTTCTTGGAAACGGTTATCTTTTATTGGGTTTCCTCATTCTCTGCCATAAAATCTGCCAATACCTACACTTTCATGGTTTTTCTAGGTTTGTACATGATTTTGTATCCTCCTATCTTAGTTGCCAATTCCACTATTCTCCCAGAAGTTTCTGCTTTCTGGAGCACCTTACGCAAAGGTTGATATATTTGTACGATAATCTGATGTGCCTCAAAATACTGCCTGAGCCGTTTGGTGGAGATTACCAAGGCAAACACAAGCTTTTCCATCTTTGACTATCTCAATTTTGCTCCTTTCAAGGCTTTACTGACATAGTAGATTGGAAATTATTCTTTCCTTTCCTCCTTTACTAATACTGATGCTACTGCTTCTTCTGAGGTGGCCAAGTATAAGTACAGTGACTCTCCTGGATTAGGTCTACTGATGAGAGATGGTGATCCCATGAAGGATTTTAGCTCCTCAAATGCCTTCTGGCATTCCTTCATCCATTTGAAGTTCTTGAGCCACTTTAGTGTTTTATAAAATAGGAGACATCTTTTGGCTGAACAAGATATGAAATGACCTAAGGCTGTGATTCTCCCATTCAATCTTTGGACCTCCTGGATGGTCTGAGGGGGGGATTCATTTCTATCACTACCTTAATTTTCTCAAGGTTTGCCTCGATACCTCTTTGTGAGATCATAAAACTAAGGAATTTTCCTGTTGTTGCTCCAAAAATGCACTTGTGCAGATTCAGCTTCATACTGAACTCATCCAGTATGTCAAAAGCTTCTTTCAGATCCATGGCATGGTTCTCAGCTTTTTCACTTTTGACTATCATGTCATCTATATACACTTCAACTGTTTTCCCAATCTGATCCTTGAACATGCGATTAACCAACCTTTGGTATATGGCCCCTACATTCTTCAAGCCAAAGGGCATGGCTCTATAGCAAAAGATCCCCTTGTCTGTCACAAAGGATGTCTTTTCTTTATCTACCTTGCTCATCCGAATCTGGTGTTATCCAGTGTAGGCATCTATGAAACTATACAATTCGTATTCAGTTATGGAATCTACTAGTTGGTCGATATTCGGCAATGGGTAACTGTCTTTTGGGCAAACCCTGTTAAGATCTGTAAAATCAACACACATCCTCCATTTGCTATTACCTTTCTTTGCTAAAACCACATTAGATAACCATTCAGGATAATATACTTCCCTAATGAAACCTACTTTCATTAGCTTGTCTACCTCTTCCCAAATGGCTTTCTGCCTTTTAGGCACATATCTTCTCTTTTTCTACTTGATGGGCTTTATTGATGGGTCCACATTCAGGTCATGGGTCATTATCTATGGGTTGATCCACTGAATATCATTAGGAGACCATGCGAAGGAGTTTTCTTCCTGTTTCAGTACCCATAGGATATGTTGGTGTACCGACTCGTCCATCTCAGCTCCCATTTTCACCTTTCTATCCTCTGATATGGGCCAGTCCACCACTTTCCCTGCTCGCTCTGGCCGATTCTCCTCTGTTCTGTCTAATTTCAGGGTTTCCAAGGGCAAGAACTCTGTGGTGGCTTATAAAGTAACCATGCAGGCTTCCTGGACGCTCTTTGGTTTCCTTTTATGCATAGTTCTCTGCGTTTCATAGGGATTTTTATCACAAGGTACCTGATGCAAGTATTGGCACATGTGTTGTAGAGGAAAGGTCTCCCCAATATAACATTGTATACGAATGGAATATCTACCACCATGAAGACCATAGGGAATTCTTCAAAATGCATGTCTCCTCTCAACTACAACATAAACACAGTGGATCCCTAGATAGGAACGGAGGTCCCTCCTAGTCCTACTAGGGGGTTGGATACCCTCCTCAGATCAATAATAGACTTGCCTAGGGCTTTAAATACACCGAGAGTCATCAAATTTATAGCACTTCTATCGTTCATAAGGACCCTCCTCAACAAAGTATTGCCTATTTGCCCATCGATTCCTAGAGTATCTTCTTGCGGTCCATCTAGCCATGCACCATCCTTCGCTGAGAAAGTGACATGTTGTTCTTGTTGACCAATGATTGTTGAGTAAACACCCTTGGCTCTTTTTCTTTTCTTGTATGGGACTCCTTCCTAGGGTGAGCCTCCCAGGATCATGTTTATGATTTCTTTAGGCTCTTCCCTGGGTTTTCTTTCTTATTTTTCCTTTTCTTTCTCCTCACCAGCCCTTCCAATAGGGAACTGCCCATCTTTTTGTACTCTCCTATAAATCTCTAGAGGTGTCCTGTTTTGATGGGCCTTTGGATTTCATCCTTCAGCTGGAGACATTCCTCAGTGTTATGGCCTACCCCCAATAAAACTCGCAGTATTTATCATTGTTCCTGGAGGAACGTGAGTCTGTTCTTTTTGGCCAGTTCACTTGCTCTCTAGTTTGCTTGATCCACATTAATATTCCTCTCCTAAAGGTGTTAAAAGGCGTGTAGTTATGTTAAGGGTATGGATCCATGCAAAAAGGAGGCCTGTTGTATCTATTTATTCTTTTTTCCTCTACTTTTCCCTTCGTCTGCCTATAGTCCGACTCCTTCCTTTCTTCTTCTTTGGGCTCCCTATCTTTTACATGGTTTCCATCATGGAAGGGAACAATAGGTTTTCTTCGATCTGGTATATTTTTGTCAGTTATTGTTACTTCCTCTAGCCTAATTTGTTAAGAAGCCCTGGCCATTAACTCAGGGAATGTCATTGGGGGAAGTAATGTCAGTGAGTTGTAAAGTGGTTTGTAGGTAGTTCTTACTGCCAAGGCTTTGATGGCTGTGAGGATATCCAGTTCATCCACCTGTACAGCTTCCTTGTTGAATCTCTCAATGAAATCTCTCAGTGATTCAGCTTCTTTTTGGAATAGCTTTTGTAAATCTATGAAAACCCTCTTAATCGGTATGCAAGTCACAAAACAGGCAATGAACATTTGAGATAGTTGAATAAAGCTTAAAATAGAACCATTCTCCAACCCCTAGTACCATTCCTACGCTACCCCTTTTAGTGTTATAGGGAAAACCATACAAAGGATAGAATCCTTGATGGATTGTAGATGAATAATAGTCCTGTAGGTGTTCACGTGGCTAACAGGGTTTGTTGACCCATCATATGAGCTCAAAGGAGGCATCTTGAACTTATATGGAAAAGGATCGTTCAGGATTACATCAGAGAGGGGAGAAGTGTCCTAGAGGTTGAAACCTTTGCCTTCTCCTTCTAGTTTTAATCCTTTAACTATCCGCCGAATCGTTTGCATCAACTGTGTTGGGTCCATGTATGTTCCCATTTGTCCTGTGAACCTAGTGGATTCTTCTTCATCCGCCAATATATTCTCTTTTGCCCTATTTTTTGTTCCTCCATAAGCATGGTTTTCAGTTCTGGGGTATCCCTTTTTACTTGGTTTGCTGTGTCTCAGCCGCCTTTTGGGAGGTTTTTAGGGTTTCGTCATCTACTCTACAATCATGCTCAACATGGGCTTCCTTTCGCATTCTAGCAATGTCTCTGAAGTCACGCACTACAACGGTAAGTTCTTGAAGTGCTGTTATGATTGAGATGGTGGTAGGTAAGGTTATAAATTTAGACTCTTGGGTCGGTGGGGTGGGATGTGAGGAGCTTGGTGGGGGTAATGTTGCTGTATAGGCTGGTAAGGGTAAGTTGGTATCTTGGAGGGTTGAGAGGTTAGTGTTGAGTGGTGTTACAATGGGTTTAGGTTTGGTGAGGGTGGTTTGAGGTGTTTATTGGCTAGTTTGCTCTCCATCTTTCTTTAGTGGCACTGTTATAGTCCACAGTGGCCACCACTGATGTCTGTCGGTCTTAAAGCCCAAGAGAAACCTACAAAAGAGCAAGAACCAGTGAGTGGACGCACCAAAGGGATCCCGACGTATTAACTCTGATGGTTAAGTTAGAAGAGATAACAAGAGAGATAAGAGGCTAAGTTGATGGAGATTGGGTTTCTTACCTTGTTCTGCCATTTGCCTACCCTTTTATGTTCATACCTTGCTGCATTAAGGCTTAGTTGTCATTATCCTACCTCACATGATCACGCTCTCTCCAGCTGTTGTCCTTGGTTAGGCATGGTTTGTACAGAGATATTGTCGGTGTTACTGTTCTGTTTGCAGGATCGGGCACTGTTGGTCGGGCGTGGCCTCTGTTGCTTACCTCATCAGCTTGTACATGTTGTCTGCTATATTTGTGCATAGGTGGTTAATGCTTGGAGAAGAATGTGCTTTCCTTATGAGCTTTGGGTGCAGGCTTTCTAATTTTGTGGCCCATGTTCTTTTATTTGGTTCTTGGGAGAGGTTTATTGGTTTATGATGGACCCAAGTATCAATAATTATTGTGGCTGTTGTTGTAGCTTTCATGGTAACTTCAGTAGAAGCTCGAAGGGGTGGAAGAGGTGGCGATAGAAGTAGTGGTGGTGGTACTGGCAGTGCCAGAAAGACCCCTATGACAAGCACTACTACTCTTACTATTGGTGCGGCTGTAGGTGGTGGTATTATCGTAGGAACTGGTGCTACTGCAGCCAGAGCTGGTCATAGAGCTAGGAGAGGTAATAACGCAACGCCAGCCTTAGGTTTAGTAAGATGGGGTGGTGCTTCTTCTAGTTTTGGAGTGATTGAATGTTTGTTTTTAATGCTACTAATTTTCTTGTTGTTTTAATTTTAGAAAGCTTCATTCAATCCTCTCTTCTGAAGATGGCGGGTTATTGATTTTCTTTCCATTATAAATAGGAGGTGGGAAATTTGCTAGATTTTCTTGCAATACCGTAAGAGTTCAGTCACTAAATCAAACATCACTCATGGTTGGCTGGTTCAAGTATGAGTGGCTGCCAAGAGATCAAAATCAGTGTAAAAATATAATTAGTTTAAGGCTTTGTAACGGGTATTTGCTTAAGGAAAAGATGTACCAATTCAAGTATGAGAATTTTTTTTCCATATATTTATCTGGTTTACAAATGAAAGGAAAAAGAATACAACTTGTTTTTAAAAAAATGATGAACATTTTCGTTCATTACATAAAAAGTTACATATAAAATAGGCTTAATACATCTAGCTAGGACTCTTTAAATTTGATTTTGCGAATTTGTTTCTTTGATTAATAAATTAATCATTTTAACATATTTACTGAATTTATAATATATAAATACTTCATTTTAACATATTTACTGAATTTATAATATATAAATACTTTTTAACAAGATTAATTATTTAAATAATATTGTTTTAACGTATAAAAATACTATTTAGACATCTTAAAAATGTTAAAAACATTTATACATTTTATTGTTGATGAACTTATTAAATTAAGGGATTAAAGTAGCAAAAATTGTAAAAAATTTACTGATGTATTAGACCAATAAAATATTATGGTTACGGTGCATATATAGTTCAAATATATACATAATTCCATCTAATATAAAGTGATAGAACTAAATTGTAAATATGATATGAATTCATGTAGTAAAAAATTGAAATAAAAAACTTATTGATTAACATTTTCTCTATTTAATTCTGAGATTAAGAAGTTTTGGAATTGGAACTCCTTCACCGATGATACAAAATAAATATATTGATAAGTAAAGTGGATTAATTAGTATTCCACAAGTGCAAATTTTGCAACAATGAGTATAACCAACAAAAAAAGAAGGGAAATCTGATACATTACAATAATGTATCTGGACATGACTATTTGGTTATTTTTCTCCTAAACCATTTATTATAGAGCCTTATAACTAAGGTTGGAAAATCCTAAATCATTTGAAAACGAGGAAAATTTCTTTTTCCATTGTCATTTAGGGAAGCACTAAGAATCTATTTTGTTCTTCATTGATACACTTGTTTAGCAGTTTTATACATGTACAAAAATCACATAGGTGAATTAGACTTTTCATGAGAAACTCACTGAAAATTTTGTCACTTTGAGTTTAAATTTTTATGTTAATTTCAAAACATTTTATGTTTACTTAAATGGTCAAGTTGGAACAATGACATAATTCTAATACCCTTCAGTTCACCAATAAATAGGAAAATTAGATGTAAAAACTCAAGGGAGTTTGTCTCATCAATAGCGACTGCTAATAAAAGAGTTTGTTCTCTTACACGTGGAATTTGGCAATTAAGACAGCCATAATAATGTTGAAATAGCCTTGTTCCTCTACCTGCGAATCTGGACCAATGCGAATTTGCATAGCAGAAGCTGTTGGAATGAGGCCATGGTGGTGTACACCAAACAGCATCATGCCATGAAATTAGACAAACCTACAAAAGATTAGCATTTACAAGTTACTGTTTAAGTAGTGGAAAGTGAAACTCTTTTTCACAGCAGACAATGAAATAGTATTAGCACACCTGTATGTGCTGTATTTGTGCAATGCTGCAGGCATCATGATCTTTCATGAGGGCTCGATGGTGAACTTTGGGACGTCAGAAGTGATGTGCCAATCCACACCCTTTTCCTTTTGGCATCTTTGAGCCAACATGGGGCAATTCCTAACTGTCAACTCCTGCAAAGCGGTCAGTTGATGCATCCCCAACTCCCGTAAGGATGTCAAGTCCTTGCAATCTTTGATATACAAACGTAATAGAGAAGGAAAGAGATTTGTCCTCCCGCTCCTCCACCACCCCTTCAAACAAGAGCAATAATCAATGTTGATATCTTGTAGTGACGGGAAGTGACGGGAAGACTGCAAAGGAGCTTTCATCTTCTGGGAGAAAGCAAGACTCATCTCCTGATACAAATGAAGATTCCTTTGCCTCATCCTCTTATGAAATATACTCCAGTGCTTTTAACAACCTAAGTGAAAGGGTCTTTAGAGAAGGGAGTTGGTCCAATGGTGGAATCTGCTTCAACATTGGACATATTTCAAGCTTAATTTTTTCTAGATTTGTAACCTGAGACAGCCAATTCAAAAATCTCACCCCTGGGTAACGCATCAGGTACAATTCATTTAAGTTTGGATGAGGTTATAGATATATATTTGACATTATTTTCAAAACTAACAGAAAGATGGAGAAGTGAAAATTTATAAAATCTGAAAAATCCAATTGTAAAATGTAACAGTCGCTTTCAATAAAGATATACAAAAATTTGATTTGAACAAATTAATTTTGTAAATCTTGTAATGAATAGAGTTGTATTTAGGAGAATAGATAAAAACAATGAAAGGAAGAGATAAAGATGATAAAGAAATGAAGAAGAAGTAAAAAAGAACTCACAACAACAATGTAAAAATGAAAACAAAAAAGATAAAAAAAATGATATAAACGAGATATGTAAAAATTAAAATTAAAAAAAGTAACCGTAATATTGATAACTTCAATCAAAAAGCGAATATGGTGTAATTTTGATAATTTCAGTTAAAACTAACAGTAATATTGATAACTTCAGTCAAAAAGCGTATATGTTTTGTGTGTATATATATCATTCTATAATTTGGGCTTACTTTTTTTGGTTGGATTCTCATGTCATAGCTAATGTAGGTTCATAAGATAAATCATTTAGGTTCATTGACCTTTGAACCTATAAGTTCATTGATTTTTATATGCACGATCATTGACTTTTACCTGCAGGTTTATTAATATTTTCCTTTCAATCTCATTAAAATATTAAAAAGTATTTTTTATTTGTCAAAATTTATTTTTTTCTTTTTATTTTAGTAATTATAGTGGTTGAATTTAATTTTTTATTCATGATTTTAGTCAAACTAAAATTTTTATTCATTAAAACTTAATTTTTTATTTTTAATTATAATAAATAGAGTTTTACTTGCATTTTTAGAATTAACAAATACTATAGGTTGAAACTCAGGTTCATCAGTCAAATACTACAAGTTTATTAGTTAAATCATGGAGGTTTATTATTTTCACTATAGATTCATTACTTTTTGCTTGATATACATAATTCATGATTGTATTTCTTTCCATATCTTGTTACAATTCAAACTCCATTTTCATCAACATCAAACTGTACATATTATTGACTTTAAGAAATAAACCAAAAAAAAAAACTACCAGAGAGATAGCTAAACAATCTTTTTCTTCTTCTCTATAAATTAAATTTAAAATTACCTAAAATTAATTCCAAATTAAAAGAAAAATATTGCAAAAGTTTAAAAACCATTATTATGATCTTAAAACTTGAACCTAAGAATAAAATCTTGTTTTCTTGTTTATTTATTAAAATATATAGTTTTTATAAAAAAATAAATAAATAAAAAAGAAAAGCTATAGAAGGAGGACGACGACGACATGAGAGAGAGAGAGAGAGATGCAAGATTACAAAATTTAAATAATAATTGAAATTCTGTTGTAACAAAAAAAAATATATATATATTTTTTATACATGAGATCTTTATATAAATAGATCAAAAATAAAAAAAAAAACTTTCAAAAATATTTTTTCTAACTTTTTTCTTTCAAATATAGCTCACTCCCCTTGCCATTAGGGTTATCTTCTTTTTTTTCCAACATTTTTTTCCTTTTTACTGATTTTTTCAACTTTTTTTACTTTATACTTTTTTTAACATTTTTTTTCAACAATTTTTTTGTTTTATACTGTTTTCATTTATTTTTTCTCAATATTTTTTTATTGTCTTCACCTATTTTTTTCTCAATATTTTTTTGCTCAACATTTTTT
>CATIWM010394388.1:0-15066 GCA_949671775.1 Mallotus repandus
AATTTGAGTTGGACAAGTTGGCTTCTCCACCGCCATTCAAGAAACCTCCATTCACCGACCTATTATGACTATAAATATGTGTAATATGTTGGCATGCATGTGTGTGTCCATAAGAAAAAGAGAGTGCATGGAAATGAAAAAAAAGTGGTGCATGTGAGTTGTGTACGTAAGTGTGTTTGTAAGTTAGTGAGCATGAGTTATGAAAGTATATGAATAGTGCATGAGAATTAATTAGTGTAAGTGCATGGTACAAGAGTGTCATTTATGAGGAGTGTGTACAATTTTTTTTTATTGAAAGTTTCCTTATTTATAATAAAAATAAATTTATTATAAATCAAAATCCTCCAAATATTCTACATTACTGAACCACAAACTACCTGCAGAACAGAAACTCAAAATTATGCTTTCAATATAGGCAACTGAAAGAAAGAAATGCAAATCTATTATCATGCCAATTAAAAATTTGATAACTTCACCTTCTATCTCATGATGCTTCCCATGGACCTGATCTTTTGCTGATAACGTATACCCAACGTATACTGGATGCTTAAGAGCACTGTTGTCATCTAAATCTAGAAATAATGACAGAAATCTATCCTTTTCCCTTGAATCCCCTTTAGGATATAATGATAATTTCCTGATATATTCATTTCAATGGTTAGTTTTTACACTGTTCACATCACCAAAACAACTTCAGAATTTTAAGAGCCATAGGGTACGTACCATTTGCAGTTAGCAGAACTAAATATTTCAGAATAATACTATCTTAATGACAATTTGGAGAACTTCTTAAGTTTCCAAGTATATGTACCATGTTGAGGATTCCTTATAAAAGAAATTTCCTCCCCTATTCCTGTCCGCTTAATAACATGAACCTCTACTCCAAATGCACAAGTGTCACCCACAATATTTCCATTACAAGAATCATTGAATGTTGCAAGAGAGAGTAGTTGATCAAAACCATGTTCAGTCTTTAAAGCATGGTAGCGCTTAGCTTTCCTATCTGCAGAGAGTATTAAAAAATAGCCAACAATTATTATATTTAAAGAAGAATCAACCATGTCAGTGAGGGAGTGGTTTAGCGGCCACAAAAGCATTGTATGATAGTGCAGGTTTTGAATCCTACAGCCATCGATATTTAGGTCAGTAACCCACCTTGGATAGTCAAGTACTTGTCTTGAATCTGATCATAAACATAGAATTTGAGTCTTACATCAATCTGAGATCCATTAGAAATCGCGCTTGTGTCCGCTAATGCCAAATAGAGAGAGATGTGGTCATTTCCGTTTCTTTTCGCATTTCCATTAGGATACAGCAACAATTTCCTATCATACAGTGAAGAAAAGCACTTAGATAACTTTTCAGATATGAGTTCAAAAGATATGTAATTTAAAGGAAAAACTCGATTAATGTACCATTTATAACCACCAACAACAAAATCACTTGATTCATACTTGCCCTCTCGAGTCTCTCTGACTATCTCTGACAATTGAGAGAATGAGTTGATCTTTAATGTGTAGTGAGCAGAAGGTACATCTCCTTTGGATCTTGTAATTTCTGGGTTAAAAGAAAACAAAATTACATACACAAAACATAAAGATGTTATGTGAACATGCCTTAAGAGGCCGAGTAAATAGATAAGATGCTTTACCAAGTACTTGTTCATTATTAAAAGATTTATGGAGGAATCATTAGGATAAGTTCATTAATGGAGCATTAACTTAATTTTTTTTCAGAAATTATTAAACATTAAAACATCCTTTTAAGATTCAGGAAGCAAGATGGAGTGTGTATTATAAATTTAAAAACTTTTTAACTTGTAACAAAAAAAAAAAAAAAAAACAAAACACTTAATTAGGTAGACATTAATTTCACAAAACCACAAATCAATCTTTTAAATTAGATGGAAATTAATTTCACAAAGCCACAAATCAACCATGATAGGCTTTCCTTCTCTTTTAAATTAGATGGAAATTAATTTCACAAATTATCAGTAGTAGAATTCAAATTCTACACCTCATGATATTCTCAGAGCCATTGACCACTAAACTACTCACTCTCTAGTGACTTGTAAACATACAAACAATTTAAAGAAACACAAAATTGCCAAGAAAAAGTTATTAACTTGAATACAAATCCATTGACTTTTCTGGACCTTTTATTTCATTCTTTATTTCTCTTCTTTTTTTTCCCCAGAAATCCAAGATAGAACGTACATGCCAAAATTAGGCAGAGATATCAATTTCTTACAGTATTTGTGTGTATGTTTTTTAGCTGGTTTAACAGGGTCATGAATTATGAGTCACAAAAGGAGGAATAGGCTATGTAGCACGGAAATGGAAACGGAAAAATATAGAAATAGATACGGCAAAATTCCATATCTTAAAATATTAAAAATATTTCTTAAACGAAAACGTGTAAATATTAAAAATATAGGAATATATAAATAAATATTAAAAATATACAAATATATATAAATATAAATTTTATATATAAATCTTAAAATTTTTTATCTATTCTATTAAGTAATAGCATAATTATAGAAATTATTTTGTTTAGTTAAGAAAAATATAAAAATTATTTTTTAATTTGTCTCATTTCTTATTTAGAAAAATACTAAAAAATATATTTTTGAAGTTAGAAACATGTTTCTAAGTAGAAAAATTGTTTCCTAATTTTTTATATTGGCAGAAACGACCTCAAAATGTTTTCAAGGAGTTTGTACAAGTTTTCGATACGGAAACGTTTCGGAAACTTGGAAACTCCTATTCGAAAAAATTTTCGTGCATCATAGGGAATAGGACTCTTTACATTCACAAAAGACCAACTTCCAACATTCACAACAGCAGCAGAAAAAAAAAAGTAACAAGAAATCTTTGTTCGGAATTGAAAACAAAAGATTTGACAGGCACAGAACAATCAAGATACAAGAAATTAGAAGATAAATTTGTGGGTTTTAGATGGGTTTACCCAAAAGATCACCATCAGAAGAAGCAAGAGGAATGACAGCGCCGCCATCCAATTTAACTCTCTGTTGCATATTTTCTTAGTTCTCACTTCTCAACTAGGGATTAGAAGTAATATAAATTAAAAAGTTGTCTGCTTTTTTTTTTATTCTGAATAGACTTCTGTTTATCAGCTATTTATAACAGTGTAAAAATTCCAATAATATTCTGGAGAATTTATTTATAACAGTGTAGAAGAGTTAGAGTTGAGTTGAAATTCGACTAGTTTATTTATTATTAAATGAACTTGATTTGAGTTTATTATATGGCTTATTGTTTGTTTATAATTCTAAATAAATTTAATAATTCTTTAAGAAATATATAATATAAATTAAAATTATATATTAAAAATTAAAAATATATTACTTGCTAAATAAATTATAATTAATATTAATAGTATTGTATTGACACTACTTTTTTGAGAAATAGAATACAAACCTTACCATTTCTCAAAAAAAAAAAAGAATAAATACAAACCTTACCAAACTTCTTTAAATTTCATATGTTAATTTTTTTTATTACTTAAAGCACTAGAGTTTGACAAGATAAAAAAATAAAAAGAAGTTAAATTTTCAAACAATTTGAGGAATTTTTTATTTTTCAAAATATTAAAATTTTTAATTGTTCTAATATGTTAATTTTTTTAAACATTAGAATCTTTATTGTTTACACATTAGGTAGGACTTCTCAAAATTTATATATCATAGAGTAAAGCTACGTTCTAACCTTCCTGCCTGCGCTGGACTATAGTAAGCAACTAATCACTCGTGCTAGAGTAAGAGACTCCCTAGGAAAGAGAGAAAGATTTCACACATCAACTCGAATGAAAGATCCAAGCCTACATGAACCATCAGGCCTGCTTCCTCGATTAAAGCTCACGGAATGACCAAAGATCTTATTGATTGAACCAAGTTGCTAAACAAGATGAACAAAAGAAGCATCTTCTCGAAAGAGCATCTATGGGATATCTAGTAGCTTCTGTATCTAAGAAAGCACTACCATTCTTGACAAAGAGATGGAATATAAGGAAAAAGAATGAATCCTTTAATCCACACCTTAGTGCACGATAACAGTGGAAAGGAAGATTGAATCCGTCCAATGCCAACCTGCACTTGTGGAGTGTTGAAGGAGTAGTGTGATTGATAAGACAAGTACCAAGGACTTTCAGTAGACTTTTTTCATTTCCGAATTAGCTTGCGAAAAGTTCTAGCATTAGTATGAGTTCATTGACAGCGTAACAAGAATCCATCTTGATGACGAATTACACGATAACAAGAAATAGAAATTAATCGTTTGATGTTTGCTAGTTCTCCCCTTTTCAATTCCTAATGAAGAACATGATCTTAACCTTTCATTTATTCAATTTGGTTAATCCGATACTTAGTTAACTCTTTTAACCCTACTTATAAATAGAATTTGATAACAGTAGTAATCATAATGGATATATTACCAATTGGATTCTTCTAAACGGAGCCTGGATACTTCATTTTTTTTGTCCAAACAAGCCAACTATAAATTATTCTACTTGATAAAATATTAA
The DNA here is from genome assembly GCA_949671775.1 of Mallotus repandus. Classification (NCBI taxonomy): domain Eukaryota; kingdom Viridiplantae; phylum Streptophyta; class Magnoliopsida; order Malpighiales; family Euphorbiaceae; genus Mallotus; species Mallotus repandus. The sequence goes on from CATIWM010394388.1 coordinate 4,546, forward strand.
TTTGAGTATCTAAAAATATAAGTCTAATTGAATTTTATTGCACTTCACACTCCGAATTACATTATATATATATAAACAATTCGCAAACAAGTAGCCATATAATGAACTCAAACTCAAGTTCATCTAATTGCAATAAAGACCATACCACACACAACCACATATGTAAATACACGGTAGTATCAACAAATTCAAACCTTAGGTATATTAAACCTAAAATTTATATAAAATTTAATTGATACGATTAACTTAAACAATAAGTATATTAAACCTAAGACTCTTTATTACAAATCATTTCAATTAAATAAATCTAATAGCAAATATAAATTTATTTTGTTAAAACACAAAAAAAAAAAAATTCTAAAGTAAAACTAAGAATGCGTAGAATTGAAGTAAACAAAACCTTATTTAAACCAAATTTTGATACTAAATGATGCAAAATCTTTAATTTAGCAACCATAAACCCCAATTACTAAATAACTATGTGGAATGTAAATTACAACTATCGAAAGAGGAAGAAATTGAGAAGGGGCGCTATAATAATACGTTGTTGGATTTGCATGTGTTTTATTATGGGGGTAATGTGAAAGCCTTCCAAATAGCAACTGTAATGGCTAGATTTATAAATTTTATGTTTTCAGCTTCATCACCTGAGCAAAATTTTATAAATATATTTGTACACGTAATATGGACATTATGAAAATATATTTTTTATAAGTGAATAGAATTATTTGCTCTACAACAAGAACTTCAAAGATTTATTTGCAGTTCAAACAACGTACAGATAGATTTTTGAATTAATTTTTGAAAATATGTAATAGGTGAAATTTAGAGATGTTTTTGTAATTAACTCCAAAGTAAAACTAGATTGACCGAGAGGCACGTGAAGTAAAACTTGAAAATGGATTGACATGCCATCCTGTAGTATATAGACCAAATTAAATATATATGTTGGAACAAAGGAAACTATATATCTGAAACAAATAGTTTCTAACACTAACAAGTGTTTTTATTACTTTTTTTTTTCAAGTTAATGCCAAAATTAAATACTGCCATTGTCATGCACATTCAGGAGAGACACTGAGTAGAAGATAGTAGGGTGATTTTTGCTTCAACAATCAAAGAATCCTTCACTAGAAATCCCTTTGAGACATCATGGAGATCACTCAGCAGCATGAACCTTGAATAACCCCAAGAGTTGGACGAGCTGGTGAACCACTGACTACCTGCACATGATTAGCTCAAATTTTATCTATTTATTTTAATAAAGGCAACCTAAATAAAATTTTTAAAAAAAGCACGGTCTCATATTTATTACTAAGCTAACCAAAAATTAAAATTCTATCACCTGTGAAGAAATGATCTAATAGTTACTTTTCTTAAAGGTCATCAAGTCATTATTTATTGGGTAAACTATAAAAAAATTCACTACCATTGGCGTTTTTTGCAATTTCAACATATCTTTTTTTTTTAGCAATATCATTCACCATCTTTCTAATTTTTGCAATTCGAAACACCGAAAAACTTGAACTTGAAATTAAACTGACATATTAATTGGAATTGTTTTTAGTTTTTTTCATGGAACCCATATATGATCTAATATACAAAAATAGTATCTTTTATGAGATCCTTAAATTTTAAAATGTACCATTTTAAATGGCTCAATTCCCAAAACAAATGGATAGATAAAACCATTTAAAATTGTGTTTTGAAATCTTAGCTCGCATCATTTTGTCTATTAGACTTTAAATGGATCCTATTTAAAAATTAAGGATAACTTTGACCGTTACGCCTATCAATTTTTGTTTGAGAGTTTATCGGTGCTTCGAATTGCAAAAATTAGAAAGGTTGTGAATAACATTGCTAAAAAAAAGATATGTTGAAATTGCAAAAAGCGCCAAATGTAGTAAATTTTTTTATAGTTTACCCTTATTTATTTGTAGAATAAATTGCAATCTATTTAAAACTAGAAGACTACTGGTATTGCACTTTGCAATCTATCAACAATGTTTAAATTGTTTGACCTCCCTATTAATTGAAAAAAAAAAATTCTTCACCTTTATGTTCATGATGCTTGCCATAGACTCGATCTTTAAGCAATAGCATATATTCCACGTACAATGTTTGCCCAGGACAAGCATTGATGTTGTTCAGAGTTAAAAAGAATGATAGACTTGTACCCTTCTCCATGGAATATCCTTTAGGGTAAAGTGCTAATTGCCTGATGAATTCCTTTCAACAGTTAATTCCACACCATTGATATCACCACAACAAGTTCACAATGTTAAAAGTGAAAAAAAAAAAAGATCGGGACACATGTTACGGGCCGCGGTAAATGACAAACATTTTTTTTTTTTGTCTCCCAATATAGGGAGCTATCAATTGGAGGGGAGGAAATTGACCCCTCCATGACACACTATTTCTTGTCGCTAAACATTACCCAAAAAAATAGTCGGGGCTATGTAACGTAACATTTGTAGCCAGCAGCAGTAAATATACTAGAAAACTATTTCCCATATAATGTAGAGAACGTCTCAAGCTTCCAAGTAAAAGTACCATCTTGAGGTTTATCTATAAAAGATAGTTACTCCACTTTGGCTGTACAGTTAATGACACGAACCTCTGCTCCAAATGCACGGCAATCATCAACAAGGAATCCATTTCTCGGATCTTTGAACGTCGTAAAAGGGAGAAGTTGGTCAAAACCATGTTCGGTCTTTAAAGCATGGTAACGCTTAATTCTTCCATCTACATCCACCAATTGGTACCAAAACTCACAATATTTAAGATATATTATAAATTTACATAATATGCAACGTGGTCAAAAAAATTTTTTTTTTAAAAAAAGGAATACACATGTAATATTTGGGATGTTTCATTATTGCTGGAGAAATATGCACATCCTTTTAATCAATTTTGATAAAAATGCAAAATGTGCTAGGATTATAAAAAAAATAATTGGTCAAATTACGATGCTTTTACTAAATTTTAAAAATTTAAACAAATTTGCAAAAGACGCAAACATTATAATTTTTTATATCAATAAACTATGGTTTTATAAAAGAGAGGGTCCCATTTCTAATGTATGTTGTGTGTGTTTTGTATAATTTTTTTTTTTAAAAGCCATTATTATCCATTGTTCCTATTAATAAATAAAATGGAGAAAACCCACCATGGATGGTCAAGTACTTGTCTCGAATATCATCGTAAACAAAAAATTTGAGAATAACATCAATGGGGCTTCCACAAGGAACTGATGTAGTCTTTGCTAATGCCAGGTACAGAGATATATGATCATTCCCATTTCTTTTTGCATTTCCATTAGGGTACAACACCAATTTCCTGTTATATATATTACAAAATGTACTTGATCATTTTGAAAATATATAGCAGTTGGGAGAAAAAAAAAGGGACTGTTAAGATACCATTTGTAACCACCAGCTTCAAAATCACCTGATTCATACTTGTCGGCTCCATTGCTCTTCGACATTTTGGAGAATGACTTGATCCTTAATGCATAGTGAGCAGGTGGTGCATCTCTTTTTGATCTTGTAATTTCTGGGTCTAAAAAAGAATTGTTACATTATATACATTGTACAAGCTCAACTAAATATCGAGAGCGATCAAGCCAAGTTTCTTCCAGACGTGATTGAGCATTAAGTTCTTTAAAAAACATTATCAAACACCCTTAAGTTTCTTTAGATCCTATGCTATCAATTTAAGCATTATATGATGCCTTCAAGTTTGTCAAATATTTATCTCAAACACGTCATGCATGACAACATGTACGGTCCGTTTGTTTCACTGCTTTTTTTTTTTTTGGATGGCCTAAGGGGTCACAAGCTAAGTATCAGAGCAGACTTTCTTATAGAAGGCTAACCATAAAACAGAATAAATCCACAAATATTATTTATTCAATCTTGAGAACTAAAGGTGTAAAAAGACCAATTCGACTACGTTTAGATCACTGACATTATGTTGATTAATTTTTCGTATTATTGCAATTTCATAGCAAATCAGAACATTGCAAGTTCTAAGTCAATACTAAATTTAACAGAATAGGAGGCCAATAAGGTGTGGGGTTGGGTCCAACCCAAAATTTGTCATCTTTGCGATATTATCTGAGTGAAACTAGCTTAAAAAGCTCTAAATATCACAAGTTTAAATTTAAAAAAAAAATAACTTGCAACATACACAGCAGCATTACAAGAAAAGAAAAAAAAATTCCCAATATTTTTTATTAGAAATCAAAATAAAAGATAGATCAGCAGAAAAAAAAATTATCAAGAAACAAAAGATAATGGTGGGTTTTGAATATGGCTTTACCAAGAACATGATCATCATGAAAAGAGATAGGAGGAATTGCTTTGCCAATTTTCCCATTTTACTTGCAAAAGTATAAAAAGTTCTCAACTTTTTCGAAGTAATGGAATAGATTTATATGTTGGGAAATTATATGGTGACTTTTAAAGATATTTTTAGCGCAGAGATATAGTTCTAACCCACATCAGCTACCTTTTTTCTTTCGAGAAAAAGTGACGGATTTTTCAAGTGATTAATATAGTTGTTTGATTTAAGGTAAATTCTTTTTATCAAAAGGGTATATTAAAGATTTTATTTTGTTTTTTAGAATAATATAGTATTTTTAATAAATAAAAATTTTAATAAATGATAAATATATCCTCATTTATATTTAATTTTTTTTAGAATGTTATTTTTAAATTTATTATTAAAAATGTGAAAAATAAATCTTAACAAGTAAAAATTTCGATGGATTTGACATATAAATTTTTGTCTAATATAAAAAAAAAACTTCATATCAAAGATTTTCATATATTTATTAAATAAAAATCTTTATATTTTTGATAAATATATTTCTTTCTTATTATTGTTTGTATGCATTTTATTTAATTTTCATATTTTCACATCAAAAGAATAATTTAGCCTTAAGTATTTAATAATTATGAGTTTTGATATTTAGACTTGGCAGCCTTAAGGTTCTTTATGACAATCCAGTTAATGAAGGTGCATATATATATATATATAAAGCAACATCCGATGAAATTAAACATTATACTATGGCGTTGTGGTTAATTTAGGATAGTGTCATGGTCTAATGGTTACATATTTGAGTCCACACTGTCATCCTTTTCAAAGTTTGATGAATGTTTTTATATTCTTTTGGTACAATAATTCATATAAAAACGTTTTTGGAAAATTTTTAATATAAATATTTATTTATGGTATTTTCTTCTTTTAAACTAAATATGATGATATTTTCCTAAAATTTTATCAAAATTTTAGAAAATAAATATCAATTTAAAGGCAATATATCAAAGGGTACATTAGTTTTTTTTTTTTAAGGAAACATTAGTCAACTTTAATTGATTTGTGCTAAATTAATTATATGGCACGATTTGTGCTAAATAGTTTTTTCAAAGAAAAAATAGTATAAAAATGGAAATGAAATTTCTACTGTTATTAATGTATTTCCAAAATATTTAAAAAGGGGTATTTAAGTCTTTAAATTTGAAATATTTATAAAGTGTGGCCCAAGCAAATTTTTTGTAAACCATAGAGCTTGCCGTATATTACTTAATATTATACTATAAATCTCTAAGGATATTAGTTAGGAATATTATTATTATTATTATTATTGTTATGGTAGAAGGTAAAAAACGAATCTTTGACCTAATCTATTCATCCCTTGAAGGACCATTAGACTACTCAATCTTGGATAGTTAATGGGTATTATTAAAAATAAAAAAAATTGGTACTATAAACTTTCCAATGGAAAAAAAAAAAAAATACACAAGTATAAAATGCCTAACCACGTAATACACATAGTCCCTTAAATTATCTATGTTTACACTTCTCCTTTTTTTTCAAGGGTATAATATTTTCTAGTTCCTTAAATTAGATAATTAAAATAAGAATTAGTTGGATTTGTTATTAAAGAAACCTACATAACTCACTATTTTGCTAAACAAATTGTTGATCAAAATTAATTTAGTGAGTTGATCGATTATGGCTGAATTATTAATTTGATTTTCAAATTTTTTTATTTGTTATTCAAATTTTATACTCAATTCAATTGGTAACTTAACATAAATTATTGCGAATTCGATTGTTAATTTGACTATATTCTAAAACTGAAAAAAAAGGATACGAAACTTGTTAATTTTTTTTTAGAATAATAAATAATGAAGCAAACTTGTTTATTAAAAGATATGATAAAAGGCATTTAGTAATTAAGCCTTTCTAAAAAGAAAATTAAAACCTTGTTTATATACTTGCTATAAATTAAATAAATAGTCAAATAAATTAGTTACTTCTTACAGTATTTTTATTATTTATTTAATTTAAATTTCCCAATCACTTCAACTATTACCACTTCTTGATCCAATAAAAATTAGGGTGGAGATTTTTGCACTCCATCCATTGCTTTCTGCACTCCAATTTTATTTTTTTAGAATTGTAATTTACATAACTATCCTATATTAAAAAAATTCATTCTTTTATTGATTACTAAATCATTTTTTTATTTTCCTTCCAAAACTACTTGTAATTGAATTTTTTTTTTTGCATTAATAAAATTTAATATAGTAATTTATTCTTTTATAAGTACTCTTTAACTTTTAACTTATCTTGATTGTAAAATTTACATCAATTATCATAAATAAAATATCTTTTATTTTTTATAAGGAGATTTTTAAATATTTTATGCACATAATTTTATTTTTTATTTTTATTACCATTTTTAAAAAATAATTAAAAATCAAATTATATAATTAAAAAATATTATGAAAATTCAACAATAATTTATCATATAAAAAATATTCATAAATTCAATGAATATAATTAAAATCAATTTACATGTAATTTAGATCATATATATCCCAACAAATACTCTAATTAAATATACTATGAAAAGTCTATTTGATAAGAAAAATATAGCACTTACTTTTCTATTATTAATATGTTATAACACTTGTTTTAAAAAATAAAATTACAATAATTTTTTATATGATGAATTTTCATTAAATTTTTATAATATATGTTTTTAATCATGTAACTTATTTTTTATTATTTTTAAAAAAATTATGATAAGAAAAATAAAAATAAAAATAAAATAATGTGCATATGATATTAAAAAATTGTTAATAAAAATAAATATTAATAAATTGTTCATAAAAAGTGAAAAAAGATTGTTATTTTCTTTATAATTGGTGCAAGTTTTATAATTGTCTAAACAAATTAAAAGGTAAAGAGTGCTTATAAAAAATAATTAACCATGCTAATTTTTTAATGCAAAAAAATGATGTAAGTTAAAGCACAAGTAGTTTTATAATTTTAAATATTAAATAGTAAATTTAGATAAAAAAATTAAAAAGAGTATAGTTTAGGAATAGTAATTATTAAAAAAAATAAACATCATAAACAAAGGATAATTAAGTAATATGAAATTCCAAAAATTAAAAAAAAGAGTATAAAAATACATGGGTGGAGTGCAAAAATCTCCACCCTAAAAATTAAAATTCTATAGAAGTGCAATCATTTTAGGACAGTTATGCAATAAATCAAGGGTATCGAGTTGAAGATTAGTCGTTATGGCCACCGAATACTAAATAATTAAAAAATGGAAAAGAAAATTGACAAAAACCACAAAAAAAGAAAATTTCTTTTCCAAAAAAAGAGTAAATTCTACACCCATCATTTAGCCAAATAAGTTCTTGAAATGCATATTTAACAGTACTGCAGGCCTTGAATTATTAATATAAGATCAAATTTAACTTCAACTTCAAGAGTATCATCCACCAGAAACCCATGAGATTTACTGCGGAGGAAACTCAACATCAAGAAAGATGAAAAACTCGTGAAGTAGGCAGAGTCACTGAACCATTTAGTGCCTGCAATTCCATAACACAAAATCACAATTCTGAAGTTCTGAAATTAAGCAATATTATCAAAAGTGTAAGGTATTAATCAAATGCACAGTACAGTTATGCTAAATTTTCAGGATTGTAATTACTTCACCTGCTCCTACTTGATGTTTCCCATTAATCTGATCTTTCACTAACAGCTGATATTCAACATACACTCTTGATCCTGGACGAGCATTCTTGAAATCGAGATTGAGAAAAAATGACCGTATACTCTTGAATCTCCTTTTGGATACAGCCCCAAGTTCCTGAGTAGTTCATTTCATTTAATCAGTTTGTTAATGCAACAATTAATTAACAGTTATTTGCATGAATGTTTTTATAGGTCTGTCGTATGTATACTGTTAACTTTCAGCGAAGAGAACACAGGAAGAGCTAAAACTTGAATTGCTTAGTTCATTTCATTAGCCGGTCTTGAACTTAAATACACACTAAGCTAACGATTACAAAAATTAATTTTCCAAAACAAGCAATCAAAAAGCTGAAAAAAGTAGCACACTTGATAAGTGTGTTTTACAAGCAAACCTTGCATGCAATTGCTTTAAACATGCCGTAAATCATGAGCTCTTGAAACCAAAACAAAAAACTAACATACAGCAAATAGAGACAAAAAATTCCAATTGCTGGTAAATACCATCTGTATCCAGCAAAAGTAAACACTTCAGAAAACAGTTCAGATTGTAAGGTTGAGAACTTCTCAATCTTCCAAGTTTATATACCATCTTCAGGTGCTTTTATGATCTTTAGTTCCTCTCCTTTACTGGCAAATTTAAGAACACGAACCTCAATTCCGAACAGACAGCAATCGTTGTCAAGGCATCCATTGGAAGAATCAGTAAAGATCCTGAGAGGGAGTAGCTGACTAAAGCCACGTTCAGTCTTAAAAGCACTGTATCTCTTAACTTTAAAACCTGCAAGCATGCATGTAGAATAGAAGAGCCATGACTGGAAATTTTAAATCGAAGGTTAAATGGAAATAAGCAAAGAATTAACACACTCACCTTGGATAGTCAAATACTTGTCTCGAATATGATCATAAAAAAAAAAATTAAGTGTTGCAAGAACAGGGCTGTAACACCCGTACTTTCCATTGTATGTCAGGTGTTGTGTATAGTTGAGCTAAAGTATCGGTGCTTGTACTCGATTAAGGAGTGAGAATTTTTGAATTTTGATGACATTCAAACTTAGTAAAATTAATAGGAAAAGGCGAATATTGAGATAAAAATGAAGTAAAAGATTAAGGACTTAGATGTCAAGAAAGTTGAGGACACAATTAAATAAATTGAAAGAAGACGGGTGATCAAGTAAGCTTGAACTTGGTTTAAGGACTAATGTGGGTATTTAAGAGGAAGTTTAAGAAGATAAATGAATAAATAAGAGATTAAAATGGAATTAGGAAGTGATATTTATGATTAAGTCGGCAAAGAGGATTTGAGTGGAAGAAAGTGATGTTGACATGTAAGCAAGTGTGACCAACAAGTCATTAAGATTTGGCTTAGCAACGAAGGAATAGAAATAAATAAATAAAGGGGCTCTTAAGCATGTGGGAGTCTCATTTTTCCTATAGAAAACACTATCAAAGAATTAGAATAAGTAAATTAAGAGAGAGTTGAGAGGTGAAAAAAAAACAAACATACGGGAAACTTTGCGTTCTTGATGATTATAAGTAATTAAGGCAAAGAATATACAAGGATTGAAGCATTGCATGCTCAAGGAAGGACTAAAGCATGATTTGAAGGCTTATAGGGCATTTCTTGAAGCTTTAGAATTGGTTAAATCAGAGAAGTTTTAAGCTGTGTTCAAGGAAGAATTAATTAAGAGCAAGTGAGAGGAGTCATCAAGGAAAGCAATAAGATAGAAAGGAACTTTGAGGGAGACATCGGAAGTTGAAATTTGATTTACATCACATAGGTAATTACTTCAGTAATTAAATTCATGTTTTAATTAGTTACATGTGAAATTTGATGGTGATTTGAGCCTAAAATAGGTAGGGGACGGGTTTGGAGCAAACTAGTTATCAAGCTGAAATTTTGAAACTGATTCCCTGGATTTTCTAGCTTCTGCATTTTTTCTATATGTTGAGCTATAAAAGTCCAATTTTTATGTGGTTTGGTTCTTTGGAAACTTTAATGAGTCTTCTGCAAATCTTAAGTTTTGAGTTTGAGCTGATTCTGTGTCCATATTTGTTTAATTAGAGAAAAACTTTAATTGCTCAATTATTTATGATCTGTTGAGCTTGTGTTGATCCATCATTTGTAACTCAACTTGTAGTTATCAAATTAAGGCTTAATTTTTACTGTATATGGTAGACACATATATCTAAGATAGTATAAAATTTGAGCTTCAAATACTTTTTCTACAATTCTCAAGAATTTCTTAAAGGTAGGCCTATGAATCCGCCATGACAGAGTCATTTTATTTAGTTTGATTGAGTTTTGGCTGAGTAAATGGTGGGGTTAGGCTATGAAATTTTGATAGCATGTTAATGGATTGATGATGATCATATTCAAATATTAACATGGTAAAATTAAGGTTAATTATTGGTCTTTAATAGTCATGGAATTTAAGTGGACAGCATACA